>OZ005744.1:97492218-97771329 GCA_963930735.1 Dioctria linearis | reverse complement strand
CGTCATGTTTGGTATCAAATTAAAGAGGGAGAAACGGGTATCCGAGTGGCGTTGTTTTTTTTTTATCATTTTAACTTCATAACTGACATATACACCCCAGTTCCTATATTTTGCATATATTTCTTCCGTTCTTTGTTTCACAGCCATTAGTACTCTGTTGTAAACAGTTTTCTCATAGAAAGTGAATTATAGCGACTTACCGGTTCTTCATAATGATGTGTTGAGTTTTTGTACCAGAAAACGGCCATTTTTTCATCTTAAGAAAGACTGATTCACTTCTTTTACAGTTATCTCCAAAAACTATTTACCGGAGTCAAAAACTAATTACATATCTAATTAGGGGACAAAATGTAGATGCGATTTCATTCTACATACAACATTTAACGTGCATATTTAAAATTTTTATAGCATCTCCTCTGTACTGGAAGACGACCAAATTGACCATATTCGCGTGAATTACAATTTTTATCGGGTACCTTGAGACACAAAAATCCTAATTTCTCTGTAAGTATTTCAAGGATTTCCATAATTCCATAATCCTAGGTACATTGAACCTTCACAAAGGACAATAAAAGCAGCCAATACTGTCAGTTGAGAAATATTCTTCTTACTTCTCCACAACTTACACAGCCGAGAGTTTTGCCGAGTTGAATAGAGAGTTTCATAAATCTCAATACAAATTCCACGTGTTACAGAATTCCGAGTGGAGAGTTAAGTGGCAAAAGAACTCTTTTCTCCACAACTCCACAACTCTGCGAGTTAGTGAATCCGGCCCTGGTTGTTTTGTTGACTGGTTGGTACATTGATTTTTCGTGAATAGTTTGAAATATTTTCCGCCAAGCAATTTGTCTCACTTGATGAAATTTCTTAGAATTTTTAGTTCGGATCGCGGTATACAGAAAGCAATATCTATGTGCGTAACAAACATTATTTTCTCTTTATACCCTAGTGAAATTTAAAGGGTATACTAAGATTGTCATTCCATTTGTAACACATAGAAATAATGATGCTAGAGCAAAATGGATTGGACCAAAACCCTCGAGAATACTTCACAAGCCATGAAACAGACTCCCTCCCTACCACATGCGAGGCCTAACGGAGTCCTTACATTCTAAAATATTTGCAGTGTTCTTATGTAAAACTGACAATAGTTTGATTTGAATAGCTCCTTCGCCCTAAACTGCTATTCATACAGAAAAATGGTGTTCTGATAATCTTAAGCTTGCTTTCTTATCTTCCGAACCGTAATAACATTTTCATACCTTTCCTAACAAAATTATTTAAAAAAATTTATCTTAACCAAATGACTACGATTCCGCAAACAAAAATTCTCAGCTGAGTAATCACTGTAATGTCGCTGTGCCCTCATTGGATGTCGTTGGCTGATGATATCGTATGTAGCTGCCTACAGATTCGGACTCCGGATGCATATACACACATGCATGTTGTAAAATGGTAAGGTTACTTTGTAATCAAAACTATTTTATTATTTTGCTAAGTAAGGTATATAGGAAGTGTAGCCCTTGGGAAGGTAAGGAACCAAGCTTCAAACCAGTAGAATACTATTTTCCTGTATGGGTAGCAGTTTAGACTCTATAGCATATATCAAGTCAATGTTTGGCACTTTTCCATAAGTATCAATATAGAACATTTTAGGAAACGGACTCACAACGCATACATATATATTTCTGTTTCATGGCTTGGGAAGTATTCTCGTGGGTTTTGATTGGACCCATGCATAAAATTAAAAGTTATTTTGATTTTTGTATATCCGTCTGTCTGTCCGTCCGTCGTTCCCCTTACGATAATTCGAGAACGCGTGTACTAAGAAAGCTGAAATTTTGCACATGGCCTTTCTAAAAAAAGCAGAATTAGGTTTGAGAAAATGGGACAAGTCGGGTATCTCCTTCGTAGGGTTGCTATATAAAAATTTCATTTTTCACTACATATTTGGGCATTGACTGACAACGCGTCAACGTAGAGCGTTGAAATTTTGTACATAGTGTTCTCATAAAAGCAGTAAATATAATTTCAAAAATGGACCAATTCGGGCAATCGCTTCTTGGTGCTCCCATATAAAAATTTAGGATTTTTACATATCCTGTGAAAACGATCAGTCCTGTACTGTTTTAATGTAAGTACTAGAAAGTTCTTGAGAATATGAAATACAATAAAGTTGGTGATAATCATTTTTGTTGTTCGAAGAACCGTTCTAGAGATATATTCAAAAACCACTTCAAAACTCAAACTTGCGCAGATGGGTGACTATACGAAATTACAAACGAGCGTTCAACTAGGGTATCATAAGAATTGGTCTTAGACCAATTCTATCTTTTTTACTTGTTTCTTATAAATTACTGCACATTTTTCTTCAGAATTCTTATGCATTATTGGTTGCCGAAAACGATCTAATAAAGTTGAAGTGGTTCGGGTGCTCGCAGCGCCTGAGCCTAGATAGAACATTCTTTTTATTTACGGATGGCTCCAAAACAAATGAGGGAGTTGGGTCAGGATCATACGGTTCAAGACCCCGGGTCGACATATATGTAATTGAGCTATAAATTAGGAAAAATATCAAGACTACCCACAGGAAGACAAATATCTATAATATTTTTCTGACTTCAGAACTGCATTACTGGCTCTTCAAGCAAATAGATTCAACTCCAAACTGGTTTCGGACTGCCTGCTGGAGTTAATTAAATTAACGCACTCCAATTTCTTTGCACTAACATGGGTGCCTTTACACGGCAATATCGCAGACATCGGGATAGGGGGCCAACTAGCCAGGAAAGGATCCGAAATGGAATAATTACAGCCTATACCCTTCAGTTACGCTGGCTGAAGAGAGGAGTTGCGTTTACCTATGCTCTTTCCGTTACACTGGTGAAAAAAGTATTTTTTAAAATGATTTTAGTTCGATTTTATTCATCTATTTTCATGAACATCGAACAGAATAAATTTACTATTTCCAGACAGTTTCCTCGTTGCTGGCACCATGCTAGACGTTTTTTTTTTCGTCAAAATCAACGTCTTGTCGGCCGTACTCTTACACATTTATTCCTATCACACTCCAATCCATTTGGCTATTGACAATCAACCGAATTTCTGCCTGACAAATTAATTTCATGTTGTTCCTTCGATAACTAAACCAGCTCGTATAAAAATTACAGCCATAATAAAATCTTGGTTTTTATTCATTTTTATCGAAAAAAAAGCGTCTGACACATACTACAAGCAAAGAAACTGTCTGGGAATAATGAAATTATATTATTCAATGTTTATATGCTTATATAAGCTAATAAAAAAGAAAAAAAATCGAACTAAAATCATTTTGAAAACTGCTTTGTTTACCTGAGGAACGGAATGGACACAGGTAAACGCAACCCCCGCTTCTGTTTTCTAATTTGGTACATGTAAGGCGATCTGTCGAGAAGAGGTAACAGATTTGGTGGCATATCTATATGTATAAAATCAATGCCTCTGGTAAATTTTTTCTTTAGGTCGGTTTATACATGTGTTGACATGCAAGGTTTTGTTAATATTCAGGATTCTTATTCATAAGAATCCTGAACACTAGAAAATATCTTTTCACAAGAAAAACAGAAAAAACTCAATTTTTAAATCTTTTTCGAAATTTGGAATTGATTTCAAGTAGCCTAGTGGTAACTGACTCCACTTCCTTTAAAAAAGTAATCACAAAAACTCAAGGCTATAAAATAAAATCTTTATATATTGTAATATTCTCCCGGAATACTCCTGTTCACGCCCCTAGAGCTTTCCTTTGTCTACCTAAGATGAAAATGATTGCAAACTACACAAAACGTTCTATTTTCCTTTTTTGGCTGCCCAAACGTTCTTTCGACTTTGTGCTACTTCGTATTTGAATTTTCCTGTTTGGTTATTAAATAACCTGTATTTGTGCGTGGATTATAAAGAAATTCTAAAAACAAAAAGTGACAAAGTGTCACTGAAAAAAAGTCACACTTTAGAATAATTTCACAATTACAATAGCAATTTTCCCCTTTTTTTGGGTAATCTCCGAATATGTTTACTTTTCATAAAAAACTTTTGCTTGTAACCATACCCCTTCTAGTAATATCAGTAACCTCCCTTTTCTTTCGAATTCTTTTAATATAAAGGACCTTAATTTTTTTCGAGGTAATGCCTTAGCACCTAAGCATATATGTATATACGGTATATTTCTTACATTTAATAGTATAAAATTTATGCTTTCTACCGCATTATTAACAAGCAGTTCTGGACCCATACAAGCATTACAAACTTTGATATAAATATTTTTGTTATTAGAAATAAAAACAAAACTTACCTGGCTTACAAAGATTAACTTCTAAAGGAAAGCAAGCGGATGCAGTTGTTCTAATAAAATGTGTGCTCCATCCTTATACATATATTATGGAAAATTCCAAATTATTAGTAATATTTAGAGCTCCCATAAGTGTTAAAAATTAAAACTTTTTACAATTAATAACACTCACTAATATTTATTGTTTTTCTCACTTGAAAGAACGATATCATTTGAAGTTGGCCTTGTTTCTTCAACTCTGGATTCGTTGCAATTTTGTAGTAAAACCGTAGAACATATAACTAAACGAAGCGCAATAAGCCTGAAGAATTGCGGCAATTCCCACTATATAGTAGAATTCTGTTTATGTGTTCGTTATGCTTATGGAAGTAGTAGATTATATTAGATTTTTGGAGGGGTGTGTAGTCGTTGGCCTCGCATTCACTGCGACCTGAAAGATCTATTGTGAGTCTCCGCTCAATTTACTCCCTTTCTAGGTTTAGACTGTTAATAAAGTGTGGAACCATTCTGAGACTTAGCTTCCACAACTCCGCCTGGCCAATGCTTCGCAAATGCAAAACATGTGCTCCGCGGTTTCATAAGCAATACCATCCTGACAGAAGCGGCATGAATGATGAAGTCTCAGCCAAGCCCATCTTGTGTAGGGGACATCTCAATGGGTATGTACACATTTTGAGCTATGTTCTCCTAAGAAATAGGAGTTCTTTTGTTTTTCTGCCAAGCGTGTCGTTAAACTTTTTTGCCTGATGAATTCACTGTAGCCTTTCCCAAAAAAGGGATTTTTGATTTCTCTCCCAGATATTTAGGGTAGCTCTGAGGTAACACTTTGAAATGGCTCTGGTCCGTCAAAGGGGGTTTCTGCTCATCTTTCGGCTAGGCCGTCTCCCGGATTCTTGCTCCTGTTAGACACCCTGCAATTGTCCACCTCAATTGAGTCTGGATATGCTATTCCTTGGTTGGGAATGAGAGAGTCAGAAAAATGAGTCTCTAATAAGAGCCTGACTAACATCTAATTCCTTACTTTTAAAATTTAACGAACGTTGTATATATTATAAATAAATAAGTAATTAAATGGAGATGGTTCTTCCAAGAGCATTAAGTGCTTAATAAATATAGTTTAAAAAGAAATAATATTACTTACCAATACAGTCAATGACCATCGACATGAATGGCTTAGTTGAATTATTTTATTTCAGTCAATACCCGAAGTGGATGCCAATGGGTGATTACCCAAAGCACTTCTTGACCCCGGTCGTTACCCAAAGGTTATTAATAAATTCTTATTCGGTCGATACCCGAAATGAGAAACTTTGTTTACGTTGTTACGAGAAATAAAGGGGATGGTAGTAAATTATAAAAAATATTAAAGCGTAGAGTTATTATTATTGCTTCTGAAGACACAAAAAAAACTGTTTTCTAAGTGCCATTAACAACAACAGATTACGTTGGCATGACAACGAAATTTTCTATGTAAATTGGTTTATCGGAAAGTGCTAGTATGCGTGGAAAATTTTCTTTACACAGATGAATGTTTTAATCTAGCATGAAAATTGTAAATATAAGTAAATTGATATTATCTCAAACTTAGAATATTTAATTGCTGAAATTATTAGACAGTAAACTGTAGGAGACTTTCTTGATGAGGTTTATTTCTTGAAAGACAAATGGTCTTTTTATGTTGCTGAAGTAAACGTACGCCGCAAGTTGTTTACATTGTTTGCTGGAAGTTCTTTTTTCCCATATTTCTGCAACGTACTCTTCGGGTAAATAAGTACCTATACATAAATGTTTTTATTTGGGGCAGCCAGAGCGGGGCGAATGCACTTGATGTTGAATTTGGAGGTGTTAGGATCGGTGTAGTAGTTCCGTGAGCCCTGGCCCTGTTGCATTTTTTTGAGCTTCATTTCCATTTCTTCACTTATTTGTGCGAAATACGCCTTGAACTTTTCACTTTCATGAAATGGCTTTACTTTTGGCACTATTATTCAGAACTGCTATTTTTTATGTATTTATATTGTAGATTTCCTCACAATGAAACTGTTAGGAAGAGAAAAGAGAAGTCAACACGGAGTTTTGTGTTTTACTTTGGGGCAAAATTTGTTATTCTCCACTTTGTTGTCGACTCCAGTTGTCGTAATTCTGATGATGGAAGCACGCAGAATTGTCGTTTAGTTCTAATATGCTAAAGCTTATTAAATAGAATTGTTGTTCCAAAAATATTACCAATTAAAACTTCTAATTTCTTTCTGAATAATTTTTAACTTATAACGCTCACATTTTTATAATTACTTAACGACACTTCATAAAGTTGTTGTTTTCCCATGCTTCACTATCGATCAGAAATTTGTTGAGGGCTTCATATCCAAGCTAGACCCCGGTTATTCTACTGCGAAGTTTTGCTATGAAATAAATGAATTTATTTATATCTTTTATTTCTATTTATAAATGAATTTATTTCATAGGAAAACTTTGTATAAAATGCTAGTCCCACATAGGGCTAATCTTGCTAGGCATTCCAGTAAATACATAGTATTTCGCCTCATATATAATTCACACTTAAAAATTATCTTAAGTGCATATATGAGGTCAGCTTGGCTGTTCAATTTAGTGTATACGGCAGGCAGGAACCAAGCAGCACTAATCAATATACGGTTCCTGCCGATACGAAATGTCCCCTTTTGCAAATTTCTTTTTCAAAGATTTGTCGATGTAAAAAGAGTTTCTTTTAACTGTATTCTACTGAGCCCAAAGGGCCTATTGTTCTAAAGATCTGCCATAGAACACTTTCTTAACCGTTAACATTTTTGTTGTCTATTGTCCCCATTTTTAAGTCTTGTAAAAGGGAGCTTGTTACCTACTATGTATTATCCAATTGTTAAATTATCTTGTATGCCCAAACTGTTTCAAGCTTATATGTTTTCTTGTATTTTCATTGTAGTGAAGCTCTTAATGCTCATGAACATGATTTAGGAAGGAAAACACCAAATACATTTAAGTCCCCTTATCTCAGAAGCTGCTAGGATTTCTCCTCCCCAGTCATACAATTTTTTGCTTGCCTAAGCATGACCTCTACATAGCGTTCGGATGCAAGACCACATACGGGACACCCTGTATAATAAAATTATTGATCCTTACATCTTACCTGATACTTTAAATAGTGAAATTTATTTAGAATTCTTGCATAGACAATTAAGAGAGCTAATAGAGGATGTACATTTTGAAGGCAGGAGGGATATAATTTATCAGCATGATGGAGCTCCAGATACTCGTCAAACACGGAGGTGGTTAGTTCCGCCACCGAGGATGGATGGGAAGAAATGGATCCATCAGTTGGCCACCAAGATTCCCTGAGATTTCTCTTTTATGTGTGAAAACGAATGAAGGAATTAATTTATAGAACTGAGATAACGACCAAGGTTCTGACGGAAGAAATATGAGTGCCAACACATATTCATGAGGAAATGCAAGCAATGAACATTTACTACATGGATAAGAATGTAATTTTTGTTTAGAATGAACTAGTTATGAAATCTCTTAATAAATCTGATGGAATAAAAGCATAACAAAATTAAAGTAAGCTCATGATTCATTGTACTAGCTCAATGCTAAATTTGGTAAATCACAGATGAATTGCTAAATTATCTTCATTTTCTGTTCGCAATTGTTGTTTTATTTTAAAAAAGTCATTAAGTAGCTACTCGTATGTTGAACTCGCTAGGATAATAATGTCCTGCTGCGTTGAATATGTCTGCACTTCCTGGGGTCAAACAACAGTTAATAAATCTCTCCAGGATTTTGATATCTGTAACAAGGATGCATTCCCACATTTCCACAAACTTTTGAATACTATGGCAACCGCGAATCCATATATTTCCCTTGCTTTAACCTGTAACCACAACTTCGAATGAGCGTTCTTTTTCCACTTTGTGTCGTCTCCAAACCTATTTAAGTTTCATAGTGGGAGAATATCATTTGAACTCTTAACATAGATCGAGACATAAGCATCGAAGCCGATGTAATTCTTAATGATTTTTCTGTGCCTTGGTGCATAAATTTATTGGAATAGTGAAGAAAAAAGTATTTGTATATGTATTGAACATATCTTTCGTACAAATTATTCATTAAGTGTCATCGTATTAATTAAATTATTTAATTATCTATAAAAAGTTTTTTTTTGTATTTTTAAATAACTTTTATCTACTCACAAAACCCTGACTAAATAACTTTGTCTGTAAGGGCGACGTTCGTGACGAAAGAGTTTTAAGGTAGTAAACGTAGATGGATTATATGGTCTTTGTTTTTATTTAAATTTTCTGATGGTGTAAAAAAATTTCCGCTTTTCGGAATTTTGGGGTGGGGTGGTAACTACTCCCATTGCCTTTTTCCGTAAGAAACTTTATAACAGACGTTTCTCACCCAAATATCGTTAAAATGCCTAATTTTCAAATTTGTTTACAGAGGGGAGTGTAGGTTTCTGCTTTGTACGTTACACTGAATAAATTATCCGAAATACAATATACTTTTTTATGGAATAAACTTTTAAAAGAAAACACTGAACTTTAGAAAACTTCTCTTGTCTGGCTTCGCTTCAACAGCCTATTTATTCAAAATCGAGCCAATTCCTTAACCAATCATAATTGGTCGCTTTTGCATTTCCATTTTTGGTGGGAATTGTCGGATAGACAATTCCATATGCATGCATATGTTCCGATTTTTGTCCAAACGGAAACGCTCAAATGACAAAAATCGAATAAACAATCGAAAATCACAATTCTGATTTTTGTTTAAACGGAAACGCTCAAATAACAAAAATCGGAAAAATAATTGAAAATTGGTTTTTCATCTTGAACGAAAACGCGCGAATTTCAAAATTCGGTAAACAATTGGGGATATCACAAAAACAATTACAAAAGACAAAAACAGTCAGAGACAATTTTCAGGGCCACCAGTAGCATATAAAAAATGATAAACAATAATATAATTACATAAAGTGCTAGCCCGACGGTCAGTACTCAGAAGGGATCGTATATCATGTTTTCGTTCTGGTGAACGGTAGCTACCGCGCAGTAACGTGTTAATTTTATCGTCTTGCGGGTGCCCCGAGGAATGTTGAGACATGACACCTGTTTCTGAGTATGTTAATGGGTTAAGGTTTTTTGTATATGAGATGAACAATTTTTGTATATGAAATGAGTTTTAGATTTATTTTTAATTTAATTAGAGGATGCATTTAGGTAATTAGAGAGTTATGAATCTGAAGAAGGTGATGTGGATTCATGACATTGCTGTTCCATTTGTTAGACCATGTATGACGAGTAAAACTTATATCAATATAAAGAGAAACTTGCATCTTGCTAACAACAATGAAATCAACAGTGCTGATAAATTGTTACAAGATAGGCCGTTTTTAAAAATTTTAAATACCAAATTTCAAAAATTTGGAGTCTGT
Organism: Dioctria linearis; assembly: GCA_963930735.1. NCBI lineage: Eukaryota > Metazoa > Arthropoda > Insecta > Diptera > Asilidae > Dioctria > Dioctria linearis. The sequence continues at coordinate 97,761,556 of OZ005744.1, read as the reverse complement.
CATCATCATCTCTTTATCGAAGAGCAAGTAATACCATACAGAAAATGGCATTCTGCCACTAACACTGGCTTCCTCAAGTGGTTTCATCTGTGCTTTTAATTTATATACTGATAAAAGTTGAAACGCTCATGTGGTAATGAGCTTAGTGCGGTGTGTGAAAGATCCATGATATCATAAATTATACTTTGACAACTTTTTTGCGTCTTTACCGCTGCTTATTACACTTAAAAAATTGCCTTTTTTTGCCACTGGAACTATAAGAGAAAATAGTTTGAAGGCTCTTTCCCTTCCACCTACGAAGGATTTCAAAAAGCAGGATACAGGAGCATATGACTACAGGCATGAAAAAGACAAGGATATATTGGCAGTCAGTTGGAAGGATAGTGCAATAGTTACAGTAGCAACCAACATGGGAGGCGTAGACTTGGCAGACAATATGGTATTGAACTATAGAATTGGAATTCGTGGTAAAAAATGGTGGTGGCCCATCTTTTCGAATTTCATTGATGTCCCTTTAGTAAATGCTTAGAAATTATATTGTGATGTCAATCCAAAAGACAAAAAGCCCCTACTAAATTTCAGACATGAGGTGGTTACTTCTACTGGCAGACATAGCAATTTCTCTGCAATTACTAGCTCTCGACTTGGTACAGACCATTTCCTTATCTCTGGAATAAAAAGAAAAAGATGTGCTGTATGCCATTCACAGACGATTTATTTTTGCAATTTATGCAAAATACATTTACATAATAAGTGTTTTGAAAAATGTCATAATAAATTATAAAATTAAGTTAATTTTTTCTGAATTTTATTATTTTTAATTTTTGTTGAATAAAATTATTTCATTCTCCTTCAATTATTTCTATATCTTGTTATTCCTTCGAAAAATTATTACCTTCCTGCTGACGTTGCGTAAACGCAACACTTTGTTATTTACAAATGGCTTGCAAAAATCGTAAACTAAAATTATTTTTAAAGAAAATTAAGTTTCTTAAGCGCGTATCCAAAAATCGTGAAATTCGAGTCACTATTTCCATATGTGGCAGGTAATTGGTTAACAAAAACAATCAAACCTTTCAAAGCAGTATGAAACTATTGATTTCATCAGCAATTGACATTTTTTTTGTCTATTTATAAAAGCATTTTTTTGTCGATTTGTAAAAGCAAAAAGCAATCTGACTTTTTGGGCTTTATGATAATAACACCGGTATACTGGTCATGGTAACTCACGTAATACCACGCCAAGAATCTAGTGCTTGAGATTCGTGACATAATGAAAAGGTTTTCTATTTAACAAATATAGATTGAGTGGGCCCTGTTTATTCGGTAACAAAAGGCAACTCATTTATTGAAATTTATGCGTTGTGTGACTTTTTGGTTCAGTGGAATATTTAACAGATAAGTTCAACGGGATGAGGGTGATGTTGTTTTTAATAAAGCTTAGCACAAATGGAGAGAAATATTATCGTACGGTGACCTTACTTAAATAATCTTCTATGATTATTGGGCTGCACGTCACGGACAGAGTTTTTCCTTGCAAGCATACCTCTCAAGACTTTGTTGTCAAATACATGGCTGCTTGTGGATAGCGCTTTGAATTATATATTTTTTGTCGACCGGTCCACTCTACACCACACTATGCGATACAGTAAAAGGTCGGGTATCAAAAAAAAGTCCTCAGTTCGGTCTAGGTTCCTTTAACATGTTAAATATCGCTAGATTGAATGATATAATGCCTCCTCTACAATCTACATAGCTAACCTACCAGTTGAGAGAATTCTTTTGCTTTTACTATTCTACGCAGTTTGCAAGAACAAATAGTCGACTTAGATCAATAAAATTCCATAAAGCTATCTATCTATGTACATATGAGGCCAAAACCCTCTCAAGGCAGAAACGAATCACCGAGTTAATAAATTTTGAAGTTTTCAAAGTTTCTGCTTTCCTGACGAATACGAAAGCAACATATTCTGTGAATGCACGAGTTTCATAGATCTTATTCTGGTGGTGTGCTCTCGTAGTGGGTTTCCGTTTGAGGTTCCTGGAAATAAAATGTTACGATAAAATTTCACTTCTCATATTCTACTCATGGGATTATACAATACTCTGGTAATCTAAGCTTTATCCTTATCTTTGTTTTCAAACATGTGTATGTCCGTATGTGCTTTTATGCGGGCGAAAGTTTATCCTTATCCCCTGGAAGGATATTACAAGCATGCTGTGCGAAATGTGGGCTTCATTAAATATTGAAGTATATTCACTTACTTGCATATTATTCCTCATTTGAGGCTGTTACTCTGCCAACGCAGCAGGGCATCGTTATTAGGTCTGACAAATCGAATCACAATGTTTATATCCTAGATGAAATTATTATTCTGTTTGTAATGCATAGAAATAATGGTGGTATGGCAAATTGAATTGGATCTGCATATATGAGTAATATTAAAAGATTTTACTTTTTGCCCGTTCGTCTGTCCGTCCATCTGTTAGCCAAATTGGTCCAGCCTTTCTCAAGCGATCCGATTACCAACGTACAGCATTTCATTTTTATTTATTTAGGTTGATACAGCTAAACACGATGTATTTATTCCACCTGGATTGGCGGCACATACATAAAAAAATTATCCCACCTCAATAAAACATGAAGATCATAACACCATCATATTTTACGAAAGCAATATTTTTTATGTTTTCTTTGTCGTAATGGTGCTCAATTTATCGGGGATTAGATCAATGGATACCATGGGAAGTGCATTAAGCTAATCATCATTCATTGGATTGTGAGGTAACGTTGACACTCTTCAAATTGTAGATTTTTTTTTTCTACACAAGCCAAGATAGTTTTTTTTCGTTCCTATTTTACTCCTCTTGGAAGCATAGCGTTTTCAAATGGCTCTAATCCGAGGATTTCCGTTAGTTTCTTGAATCGTTTTTGTTCACTGCTGTGGCTTATTAGGAAAAGTTCACCGCGACCGCGGAATACTTTCGGTTGTTATCAGAGATGATGGCGTCAACTCCTCTGCGATGAAACCTTTATTATTATCTCAGTCCGTAGATTCCCACACCCACCAGAAAAATAATCCTCTTGGGAATTTCGATCCACTGTTCTTTCAGCTTTGGCGGTCTTCTATGAACCCTTTAAACCAGTACCCAAATCTAAGAGTCTTGTGTATTGTGTCTGTGAACTTGGAGGCTATTCAGTCGTTGTGAATTTTAACAAGAATTTGTGATGATCGATGATGTCTCCAGGTTTTTTGGAGCTGGCATTTAGCACCATAGCACTTAGAGCAGTTTCCTTTTTAATGAAAAGATATGGGGGATGTTAGTCAAACTTCAGTTCTAAGGCTGATGTGGGACAAGTCCTCATATCACCTGTTATCATTCATATCATATCATCATTTCCACTGTTCTTTGCTTTGTGTTGTCCAACATACGAGGGTGCCATACATGATGATGTGCCTAACGATAGTGGTATAAAGCCACTAAACTATGTTCGGTTTCGAACCCCATGTTTTACCATACAATAATTGACATATACAGAACACTGGTCTGGCTTTCTGTCTAACCTTCGGCAAGCTCTGGTTCCATGTGAGTTCCTTATCGATAATGATATTCCCTGAAACTTTTCCTCTAGAGAGAGTTCTATGTTCGTTCCGCGCAACATTAAGTTTTCTTTTCTTTGCTAAAGGGATGACACTGGTCTGGCTTTCTCTTTCACCTTCGGCAAGCTCGGGTTCCATGTGAGTTCCTTATCGATAATGATATTCCCTGAAACTTTACCTCTTGAGAGAGTTCTATGTTCTATGTACGCCGCTTCCTTATCAGTTATTTATTCAATGAGTTTCATAGTAAAAACGCATCCATAAAAAAAAAACAAAAAATTGGATTAATCGATAAGCTGTAGAAAAACATTACGAAATGAATTTTTCAGACAAAATTTTGCCCGTCGAAAATTAAGTCTCCCAACTTATCAGAAGGGGAGGGAAAATATGTTCAAAAAATCAAAAAAAGTCTCAAAATGCTAGCAAAAGGAATTTTACAAATCGGATAATGTTTACCCCACCTCCCTCAGATAATCCGAATTCGGGAAATGAGTTACTTTTTCCCATTGGTGTATATGAGTGACCTTTTGACATAGAATTTTTCATCCAATTTTGATGAGATTGTGCACGATTATTCTACACAGATGGTAGAATATAAAATAACCCCTGGAAAAATTATTTTTTATATTTTTTATTTTTTTTTTATATTATAATAATATATTAGTAACACATCACGGGTTACCACTGTGTAACCAGCTGCCGTACGAATCTCAAAATAGTTTCAAATAATCATAAAAAACTCACAATGAACATAACAAAAAGAATTTTGAAATTCGGTTGGAATTTGACTGTGAGACCGTGAGGTGGTAGCTTTACAGTATATGCTGCTAATTAATGTAAGTTGAAAGTAATTAAGCAAACCTCGTAAATTAATTGGGGTAATGACTTCTGGTTTTCTATATAAGAAAGATAACAGACTATAGATAATTGTAACGAAAAGAAAGTGGCTTTAATTGTTGCGAATATACCCGCAAGATGGTAATTATCAAAGTTTTCTGAAAAGTGTTAATTGTAACCCCGGGTTTACCTACATTACGCATTATTTCGGTTTCACTTGGCCATCTGGAATTCCCACTTACGTCACTTTCATTTCTAGTCAAGCCCAACATATACTGTGAATTTGGACGAAATCGATGATGAGGAGTGGCGACCCTCTCCTTGTAAGACCAATTCTTATGATACCTTAGATGAATGGCCGTATGTAATTTCGTATGGTCAGCCATCTGTGTAAGCTGATTGCTGAAGTGGTTTTTCGTATTTATTTCTAGAGCGGTTCATTGAACTGTAAAAATGATTATAACCATTTTCGTAGGACTTCATATTCTGAAGAGCTTTTCAGTACAATGAAAACATCTAGGACTGGTGTTGTATTGTTTTGTGCGGTGCTCTGGATAGATAGCACACAACCTTTGATAGGGAGGAATTATTTTAATACTTCTTCTGTAATAGATATTTTAAAAACGCTTCTGTCGCAATAGAAATTATAATATGTTTTATCTTTGAAACATAAATCATATTAGCACTTATCTTTCGTTGTCGTAATAGAAATTATATTAGCACTTATCTTCCCTTGTCGTAATAGAAATTGTATTAGCACTTAACTTTCCTTTTCGTAATAGAAATTATAATAACACTTTTCCTTTTCGTAAAAGAAATTAATGTAGTACGTAATATGTAATAGCAATTCGCGATACAGAATTGAACTCTTCGATCTTGTCCGCTCGATGGATTTTAAACAATCTCCCCGAGGTTTGGGCTTCATGGCCCCATGTACCCACGATTGGTTCAAAAGCTTTTTCATTTGTTTTATTGTTTTCTCATGACGTTGAAAAAATGTACTTGGGCTTGTTGGCCCCATGTAACCACGATTGGTTCAAAAGCTTCTTCATTTGTTAATGCAAAACGTGTTGATGATCAATGATGCATCAATGAAAAACTGTAATCCGATATGCACTTGTGCGCCCGTCTTGAAATATGAATTTTGAGAGGGCGCGAATAATTGTGATAATTGTATGTATGCATGTACATACAATTAGTTTGGGAAAAATAAGTATTGTAAGTATGTAGAGAGTGTACATGCAGGGAAAAAAAAAGAAGACACTGTATGTAGGTAAGTATGCATATCGTGTGAGTGGAATGTGTGTCTGATAACAAAATGGCATTTATGCTAAATTGCATTTTATTGCAGTATGGAAATTAATTTCTAAATGCATCGCAACATTCCTCCCCCTGGGGAAAAGAAAGTTTTATTCTTTTGATTAGAAAACTTTCTTTATTTTATCGAAGGAGTTGCACAAAAATATATCCAGAAGATAAATTTGTAGCTTCACCTTACTATAGTTTATAAAAGCAGTTATATGTATATATGTTTATAATTTTATTATGACTTAAAACTATTTAATATCGATTTATTTATTTTTTTATTAAATAAAAATAGAGATTACTCTTTAGGATGTTTTACCGGGTTATAGCAAAAGCTCAAAAATGTTTTTAATTTGTTATTTCATCATCCCATTATATTTTTGGTGACAAGTTTCAAGTCTTGGTTTGACTAATCAATAGGTCCCAAATAGCGAAATTGAGTGACTTGAAAAACAAATGAAAAAATAGAACAAAGAAAAGAAATGAAAAAATGAAAAAATTTAGAGAAATTGCATCATATAATTCACACCCAGAATTTATTCTGAGTTTATATGAGAGGATATCAATTTGATATGTTTCAAGCGTCTTCAGCAGGCAGAAAACCAAAGCTGTACCGATGAGGGTAAGGTTTTCTGCTTTTTTTCTTTTTTCAACCCACTGCGGGCGTATACAGGTTCGATTCGTTTCGAATGAATCTGGTTTTTAAAATTTTTTTTTAATAAATTTTTTTTTTATATTTCTCAATTTTTTCCATTTTTCATTTCTTTTCTTTGTTCTATTTTTTCATTCGTTTTTTAAGTCACTCAATTTCGCTATTTGGGACCTGTTGATTAGTCAAACCAAGACTTGAAACTTGTCACCAAAAATGTAATGGGTTGAGTGATGAAATAACAAATTAAAAACATTTTTTAGCTTTTGCTATATACCGGAGAATCCAAATAAATTCCTGGTTGAACAAATATTTTTTACTAAAAGAAAGTTACAAACAAAATTTTGTTGTTGTTACATATTATAGGTAGGAATAGAAATTAATTAGAATAATGTATTCCCTTATAATATTAATATTTGCTACTTATTTATTTTAGAAAAAGTTGTGCTATAATATGTAGTGTTTATGTTTTTTTTTTGTAATTATATTTGCTTCTAATTTTTATTTTATATGTAGTATATTCTTATAAATGCTTTTTTTTATAATTGAGATTTATTTGGCGAGGGAAAAAAAATATTATTATTTATTTTTATTTCTACTCTTTATTTTACATTGTTTTAGAATTTCTTAAATATTTTATTTCTTTATCAAAATTCTTGAAAATTGTGTTTCTGTTTTGAAATGATAAGGGAGTTATTAGTGCGATAGAAATTAAGGAAAGGAAAAAGGTTACTGTTGTCAGTTTGTTAATGTCCGTATTGTGGACTTGATTCTTTGTGCCTTTTATGTTTATTTGCAGGATATGGATAGCTGAATACATCGAGGGAAGTATGATACGGTGGTGTACCGAACATCCTCCGCCCCGCAAAAAACGGTGGATTTTTTTTTTTTTTTTTATTGATCGATAGGAAGAGGACAGATTTTTGTGATAGGACGTGAAAATGTTGATTTTTGAGTTTTTATGGTGACTGCAGGCACCAAATTGTTGTGTCCTATATGTACTTCGACTACTCGTCCTAATGGCCAATGACTTACTGGGATCTGGTCTTCCTTGATGAGGACTAGTGTACCAAGTTTTAAATTGTCTCTTTTTGAATGCTACTTATTTCTTTGCTGTAAGGTGAGGAGGTAGTCGTTTGACTATTTTTTCCAAAAGATGTGAACCAACGATTGGATATATTGCCATCTTTTGAGTGGGTGCAAAAGAGGGTCTAGTGGGGGTGGCTCTGTTACAGTGAGTGTGTGACGCCCTGTGAGGAAATGTCCCGCAGTCAAAATATTGTAATCTGTTGCGTCATTTGAAAGAGGTGACAGTGGTCTAGCGTTGAGACATGCTATTTAAATCAGCACAGTATTTAGTTCCTCATATATGAGTGTTGTATTTTTAATTGTTTTATATAGGTGACGCTTGGTACATTTTACCCCTGATTCCCACAATCCTCCAAAGTGTGGAGCTGCAGGTGGGTTAACGTGCCATGTTATGCCTTGGTCGACGATTTCTCCAGCTGCTATGATTTAAGTGATTCTAATAGTTTTCTCTAGGTTTGCTTGTAATACTCGATTAGCTCCGATGAAATTTGTGCCTCTACCGGAATACATGTGGGTGCATAGACCTCTTCTTCCTACAAAGCGTTTTAGTGCGGCTAAAAAATCTGAAGTGGACAATCCCGAGACAAGCTCGAGATGAATGGCTTTGGTAGCAAGGCAGATGAATAGACAAATGTATGCTTTTACTAATTTTTATGTTCTAAGTGATGAAGACTTTATGCTAATCGGACCTGCATAGTCGACGCCAGTGCGTTGAAATGGCAGTGAGATGTTTACTCTGGCTGATGGTAGTTAACTCATTAATTGGGAGGCAGCTCGTGCGTTGAAATGAAAACAGGTGGTACATTTGTAAATACGATGTCTGATCGTATTTCTGGCGTTTAGTAGCCAATATTTGTTTCGTAATGTAGTTAATATTACCTGGGTGCCTCCATGCAACGTATAGTGGTGAAAATGGTCTATTAAAGTTTGTGTGAGGTGATGATTATTTGGAAGTATAATCGGGTGTTTTTGGTCGTAGTTTAGATTAGTCTCTGTGAGACGCCCCCGGTTTTCAATATGTTCTCTGTGTCGAGTATTGGGTTAAGAGGGAGAAGTCTACTCTCTTTAGGAATTTGCTGTTGTTTCTGCAGACATGCTATTTCAGTGGGGAAGACTGAATTCTGCAGTATTTTTATTAAATTTTTTTCTGAATCTTTGCGTTCGGTTGCTGTTAGTTCAGTTCTTGTTGGGTATTGCTTTCGTAGACAGTTAATAAACCTAATGGAATACGCTGTTACTCGGATAGTTTTTTGAAATGAGGAGTATTTGTACAACAGGAATTGTCTCTTCTTCAGTTGTAGTTGTGAAAACTTTAATCCTTTTGTGTTCTGGGTTGGTTTGGAGTACCGTAGGTTGAGATGGTCAGGAATGTTCACCTTTGTGTAGCCATTCTGGACCATTCCACCATGTCGATAATGTAAGTAATTTCTTTGAAAAAATCGGTCGATAGTCTGGGTCGGCTGGATTTAGTTTTGATGGTACATGGTTCCATATTGCTTGTGGGATGTTTGTGTGTATTTCAGCAACCCGATTTGCCACGAACGTTTTCCAACAGGATGGATGTTTTCGTATTCATGCGAGGGCGATATTTAAATCTGTCCAGCCAATTACTTTGATCTTTGTGAGATCTTAATCTGTAGTGACATGTTTGATAAGTTTGGAAAGGAGAACTGCGCCGCAGAGTGCTAATCTTGGTAATGATATTGGTTTGATGGGTGCTACCTTGGCTTTAGCTGTTATAAGCTGGATCTTTATTTCCTGATTTTTTTGGATTTTTTACTGCAGAATTTGCATTGCTGGAAGCATCGCAAAATCCATGGATTTCCTACGTGTTTCTGTTTCTGGTGAATAGCCGAGCCATCGAGGAATGTGTATTTCCTCGAGTAGACGCAATTGATCTTTAAATGAGGTCCACTCCTTTGAAATTTCGTTGGGCACAGCTTCATCCCAATCGCGTTTTGTGAACCACAATTATTGAATCATTAGTTTAGCTGTAATAATACATGGCGCTAACCACCCTAATGGGTCGAATAGTGTTGATATTTCTGATAACATGAGGCGATTGGTGTATGTGGAATTTGATTCGGGTAATTTTAGTTTAAAGGTGAAGTAGTCTGCTGATGGATACCACCTAAGGCCTAATTTTTTAATAGACTCAGTTTCTGAAGTCTAGGTTTGTTTTTAGTTCTCGATGATCTTGTTGAATTTGATTTAATAGCGCTGGGTGGTTAGCCGTCCAATTGCGTAAGTTAAATGAACCTTTGCTTAGAGCCTCGTAGTTTTTAAACTTCCGTGTGGGTGTGAGCTCTTGTCACTAGATCATCCACATAAAAATCTTTCATTATGCTTTTTGATGCTAGTGGGTATTTGTCAGCTTCATCTCTTGCCAAATGGTTGCAATGTCCTTATTGCTAGATATGGAGCTGGAGTTGTACCGAATGACAGTTGTTCGGTACATTTTTATATATCCGCTGTTAGGGCATATTGGTATTGGCCCCATCTAAGTAGTGTTGTCCACAACGTAGGGTGGATGGTGGGTCCAATCATCAATTGCTTGTTCAATGATTTTCCATTAGATGATTTCGCTGAGGCGTTGAATACGACTCGTAGCTTGGTGGTGCTGCTTTCTTTGAGAACGGCGTGATGCGGGAGATAGAAGAAGGATAGATTTTGAATACTGCCTCTTTCTGTATGCATTTGGTTGGTAGGTATTGGTTTCATATGCGTGAGTTGAGTGTACTCATTGATACAGTTTTTATATAAGCTGTAGAGTTCTGGATCTTTTGAAAATCTTTTCTCTAGTTGCAGGAATTGTTGTATGGCCATGCTTCTTGAATGGCCGAGCTTTGGGGAATCTGTATTTTTGAAGGGCAATTGTACTTCGTATTTTCCATTGGAGAGTCGTATTGTTGTTTTTTCATATAGTTCTTCACATAGCTTCACGTCTTCTGCCGAGAGGATTTTGGTTGATTGACAATCGTCAATTTTCCAGAAATTTTTCATTTGATCTTCTAAATTTGTCTTGATAATAGTGTGTGTAGATATGATTGGGAATGTTATTGTCTTTGGAACTGGTCCAATTAGAATCCAGCCTAGTTGTGTGTTCTGTTCTGATGGAGTATTTCCAGCTCCTTTTATTAACCCATCCATGAGAATTTCTGAGTACATGTCTGCTCCAAGAAGAATGTCTAAGTTTCCTGGTATGGAAAGTGTAGGATCTGTCAAAGTGAGATTTTGTATGTGGTTCCATTTGGTTGAGTCAATGCATGGCGTTGGTAATAAGTCCGTGATTTCTTTTATTACTAACAATTTTACTTCTGTCTTGAATTTGGTATGTAGTGAGCTCAATGTTACCTTTGTCTAAATATGGACTTGGTTGGTTCGTGTTCTGCCCAAGCCAATTAATTCGTGATTGGTTAAGGTTCCTTTTAGTTGAAGATATTTATAAGCCTTTTCAGTCATGATGGAGACCGGAGATCCAGAGTCTATTAATGCTCTAAATGTTTGTACCTTTCCTACTGGAGAAGATATGTTTAGTAAAGCTGTTGATAAAAGAGCTCTTTTTACATTCGAGGTAAGGATATTTTGCACTTGCTCCTCTTTGCTTTGTATGGATGTAGACTTGAGATGCTTTAGGTGACAGTCAGTCTTGGATATTTCTAATGCTTTTTTTGTTACCCGTATGTTTTGATTGTCATGGAGTAATGTGATTTTTGTGCAATTTGGTGTGGTGTGATTATGTGTGTCGCTGTCCAATAGTTAGTTCTCTGAATGTTGCCATGCTAGTTGGTAGTTTGCATCAGATATTTCGTAGTGTCTGAGCAATTTTTCAGCTTCACCTGTTAAGTTGGTTTTTAGGAAGTATAGTTTGTTTATGTCTTTCAAACTGTTATTACTGTGAATGACAGAGTTGAATAGATCATGGAAAGAGATCCATGTGGATTATTCACCGTTGAATGTAGGTAATTATGTTCGAAGTAGTCTTTCGTTGTAACATGAGTTCGACCTAGCAGATGTTGGCGGGGAGGTTTGCTTATGTTAGTTGCTCTATATCCTGCTCCATGCCTGCTGCCTTTTTTATGTAGAACTCTTGTACCTCGCTAAATATTTCCTTCGTGAAGTAGTCCAATTTGAGATCTTCTTTTGTTATTCGTTTTTGTATTTGTCTATTATTCTGTGTGTAGTGTACTAGTGTACGTGAAGAGGGGTGCCGGTTTTAAATAGACAACTCAGGGATTAAGTCAATCAATCTCAAGTACTTATGACGGCCAGAATTCACTTCTGTTTGTAGGATTGAATCAACCTTAATTTATGTATGCAGAATTAACTTTTATTGGATTTCAGAATTAACTTCTGGCTTGAATTAGGAATTGCCCAGAACTAACTCCAAGGCTTAGGACTTGATCAGATGAACTCTGATTTGGAAATGGGTATTTTGGCTATAGTTCGCCGCCTTTTTATAGGTGCTGAGGTTGGTCATGTGATGTACTCCTCATGGTGTTGCCATAGCAACGTTTATACCAATTGCTGTGGCGAGATCGTCTGTTTGAAGTAATGTCAATGTGATGACAAAACGAAAATGTTAATACACGGAGGTACGTGTATTTTAGGTCAGCTTTGTTTAATTTATTGTTTTAGTTAATCATTTTAATAATATTTGGTTGTTTTTAGCTTGTGGAAATCGTCGAGGGATTATGGAGACTGTTTGTAGGAGAAAATAGGAGTGTAAGGGAGTTTTAATAATCAGATAAATATTGAATTTCGTTCAATTTAAAACTTCATTCTATGTGCCTTTTATGTTTATTTGCAGGAAATGAATAGCTGGATACATCGAGGGAAGTATGGTTCGGTGGTGGATTAGCAATATTATTGGTGCTGAAATTAATTTATTGCGGCGTAACTCGCAAAATGCTTCATCGCAGGGAAAGGGATATCTTTCTTTAAAAGATTTGTAAGAGATTTGGTAATTTTCGAGAAATTGGGAATGAAGCGGCGATAATAGCCGACGAAACTAAAGAAGACTTTTATATCCTTTTCCTTCTTGGGTCTGGGATAGGATTTTCTGTAATTATGTGCCCTAAATACATAATTTCCTAGGACATGGCACTTATCTGGTTGAAACTTAAGGTTGAAATCTCGGAGACGGCTAAATACTGCTGTGAGTCTTGTGTTGTGATCTTTGAGGTTGTATCCATGGACTACAACATCATCCATGTATACGACGCAATAGATGCCTTGTAGGCAAGATAAAACATTATTCATGGCACGTTGAATGGTTGCAGGGGCTCCTTTTAAACCAAATGGCATACGATTGTATTCGTAGTGGCCATAGGGTGTGCTAAAGGCAGTCTTCTCCATGTATCTCGAGTCCATTCTTATCTGATGGAATCCACTGGCTAATTCGAGTGTGGTGAAATATTTCGGTTTGTTTTAACTGGTCTAATATATCAGTGATATTAGGCAGTGGGTACGCATCGCCAATAGTAATATCGTTAATACGATGAAAATCTACCACATCTCGCCACCTTTTACTTCCATTCTCAACTGGTTTTTTGGGAACCAGGAGAAGTGGAGAATTCCAGGGACTATGTGAGGGCTTTATAATATCGGACTCCAGCATTTCTTGTATTTGCCGGTTTATTTCAGTTCGGCTTGCTTCAGGAAGTCGATAAGGCTTGGTATAGATGGGTGGTTTGTCTTAGAGGGTCTCGATCTTGTGGGTAATTGTATCTGTATATGACTGGAAATCCCCTTCTAAGATAAAGGGATCGTTGAATTCCCTACAGATATTGCGAATTTCCTCCGAATTGCAGTGATCCAATTTGATAAGGTTTTGCGGTTTGCTTATTCTGCCCTTAATTGGATCTCTGTCAGAGTTTGTAGAGATAACCACAAAGTAGTCTATGGCTTGGTAAACTGGATTTACCTCGTATGGGGCCAGATCGGCGCACTTCTCATTTGTTTTGAGGATTAGGAATTTTGCCATACCGTTGACTGGTTTGACGATCGAGTTTCCGAGAAATAAACCTGGCCTTATTTCCTTCTTGAAACGAACCGATTGATGTTGAATAGAAGGAGTTGGTATTTCAATAATATACTCTGATCGAGCCGGAATTTTGATTAATTTATATAAACCCGATTCTTTCGGATTATTTATAGGAAGGAGATCTGATTCCAACTTTTGTGGAATTTGGAAGGAGTTATTTGACGATTCCGACTCGGTAGAGTGTGAAGAAGATGAATATTTGCTGAAATTCCTTGAATTCTTTTCTGATTTATTTCTAGACTTCACCTTTTGTGAAGTGCTAGAAGATGATGGAGATAGTCTTTTATTTGATCCAGCCTTTTGTGCGACTGTAGATGGAGATATTCTTTTATGTTCTGCTTCATATCTTGTGAAGCTTTGGATGGAGATCGATTTGCATTGCTTTGCGAAGTAATAGATGGAGATGGAATTGTATTAATATCTTTATTTGAAAACGTTATATCCGTATATAAGAGACTCTTTGTTTGAGACCTCTTTTGTGGATCTTCGCTTTTCAAATAAACGTATGGGTAGTTAGTGTAATATTCTTCATAAGGATAGAATTCGTTTGATTCATTCACTTCATTCACTTTTGAAATGGGTGCTCTAGGATGGAGTTAAATTTCGCAGACTCCAAAGATAGTTTCGCAAAAATGGGTCCTTCCGTTGAAGTATACTCTGTAAATAATATGTCTTTGTAGCAGATACTGTCTGGTTTTAATGGATGGAGTTTTATTAAGCTGATTTCTGCTCTAGTATCAATTAAAAAGGTCAGTTTTGGAGCAGAGCATATATCAACAGGTAAAGAAAGCGTTATAGACTTTTTATTTACTTGGACAGGGATACATATTAACTTATTTTTGTATAGTTTCCTGTCTGTATTGTCTCGGAAGTCTTCTGGATTTGTGCCTCCGTTTGTATGTGCGAGGGGTTGCCGAAACTAATCCCCGCCGCATCTAGTTTCTCTGCCTGGACGCCGATGAATTTCCATTAGTTTTCCTTCTTGGTGATAGCGATGTAGCCGAGATATTCGCATATAACAATGCGGCGGTGGCGGTCGATTTTCTCGCATTACTGGCTGCTGCCACTTCCTATTTTGTGGCTGTCTATTAGCCGTGACTGTTTGCGGATTTGTACTTATTCTTTTGAAATCGTTTCGATTTCCCCTATTGCTGTTAAGTCGTGAATTATCTGTCGCTCTTGTGCGGCATTCTTCAATAGAATGTCCCATGCGATAGCAAAATCGACATGAGGGGGCTTGTGATGGAGATATAACCTTATTGGGATCCGGAGGATGTTGTAATTGCGAATTAATTCTTGGATTTGTGTTAAAATTTTGCGTTGAGCGTTGTATGATTGAGCAGTATGCCCCAGTCTATTGGATTTAAACAACGTAGATTTAAATTGCTATTCTGTTGAAAGGGATATTGATTTACCTTGTTTGAAAAAAGTCTTTTACACTTTCCTCTCTACCTTGTCTTGAATTGTTTAACTGAGATTGTAAGGTGGATCTGGAGGTTTTAACTTCAACAGTTTGAGTCGGAAGCAATGTAAGAACAGGCCACTCTTCTATCTCATTGTATCTATATGCATCATATGCATATATATATGCATCATATTAAGCTAAGGAAGGAGTGTTTTTCGTTCGCCGTTGTTGGCGTCGCGTATATCATCACAACTTGAGATAAATTTGTGGAGATCTTTCGGATTTCCATTGAAATTGGGGATGAGCGATCTAGCTTCTGTATATGATGTTTCTAACTCGGCGTAAACATCAGTTTTGAAATAGTCATGCTCCATGTCATTATATGAAATTATTTCATTATGCGTTGCCTCAAAATCATCCCAGTATTTGTGCAATAAATTGATCTTTTGTGTCAGATATGTCTGGGTTGTAGCAGATAATGAATTAAAATTGATCTTTGGCTGTGTTATCAGCTGCAGCTGCTTTCTGAGAAGTTTTTGGAAGTGGAATGTAAAAGGGGTTATTTGAGCGCTCCCTCTATGTGGAGTGATATGGACTTCAACCTATCAGACAGAATTGCCTTGGTAAGATTATACCAGTCCTCTGCTTTGTCACAGCATGTCTGTTTGAAATAATCATGAGTCTCATCGAATTCATCATGATCTTGAATCAGCGTTTCAATTTTTTCAAATGAAGCCCACAGTTCTTCCAACTTTTGGAGTTTTTCGGAAGTATCTGAAGTCCTTTTGCTTCTATTGGCTCTATGATAATCGGGCAAAATTTGTCTAATTTCTGCCGTTTTTGGGACTTGCGATAAGCAAAGCTCATCCAAAAACTTATTTTCTTCTGTCATGTTGGTTAATTTGGTATAAGTCGGAGGATTGGGTTGAAATTTATGATAAAATTTATTAAAATTGGGTGAAATTAGGTATGTATTTACGTATTATTTTTTGTAAATGGAGTACCTATTTAAAACAATGAAAACAGCAAATAAATGAGAAATCAACAGGTAAATAGGAATTAATTTATAAAAAACAATTTTTTCTTTGTATTAAATGTTCAAGTTTCTGTTGGGTTTAAAAATTATGATGAAGGGAAAACGAAATTTTCAGCAAAATCCAAGAGATATGCACAAAAAGAAAAGAAAATAAAAACACTTAATTGCTGTTTTAAAGAGTATGGCTGGATATATTGTAACTGCTACACAGCTGATGTATATGTGTATGTTTTAATACAATCAAAAAACTAAATCATGATTTGATTAATAATTAAAATTGAAGGTACAAGTATTTTAAAATCGGATTTTAAAGAATTCCGCTCGGTTGACTCTTAACAACAATTACGTATTTGGTATAATCAGCAAAAATTTCACATAAGCCTCTTGGGCTAAGTATTATAAGTAAACTGAACTTATGCTTCATACTGTGGCTGCCAAGCAGGGTAACGACAGGTTATTGAAATTGTTTTCATTATGATTAACCAGATATATGATTAAATAAAAATAGAAGACGTTGTAAAAGTTGTATGGAAAGGAGAATGAGTTGTTTATCGGTAAATACTTTCGTTAAAATGAAATTTTAGATCAAATATAAGAAGAGTGAAAAGGAAAAATGTAGCATTAGGAAACGGAACTGTTTGTGGGGTTTGTTAAAGGTGGAGATTTTAATGCAATATTCACTTTAAAAAAAAATGGGAAAGAATTGCAGCAAGAATCGCTACTTCCAACCAAAATCTTTACTCTGATCAATAGGTTGATGAGACTCTATTGTAAGGAATCGATTATTGGTTTTCATCAAAGTCCTCTGGCCAGCAAACTCACAAAGTCTTGCCGGAGAGGTCGCTTCTAGGAAGAGAGTATATATATTTAAATTAAATAATTTAATAAAAGGAAAAATTTTTTTTTTTAAATTATTGTGAAAATAGAGAAAAATTGTAGGTCGACTCTTGTAGTAGCGTCTTCGACGTATAAAAAAAAAATTCAAAATTTCAACAAAAATATTAAAATAAGTAAAACCTTTTTTACTATTTTTTTTTTTAAGAAAAACTTTTTTCTTCTTATACCTTAGATTTTATCCAAGTATTCGGTATTGGCTTTTGGTAGATGATGTTACTAGAGCTGTAAGGTTTAGAATCCTTCGTCAGGCTTTTTCTTTGTTACTAAAGTTGCTGGAGATATTGATGGATTGTAAAGATGATGATTATACGTCGCGCGCCCGGGACGACGATTTCTTGTTGTCTTGCTTCTGGGAACCGTCTTTTTGAGGCAGGGATGAAGCCTTCGCAAGGGTCCCTGAGCGCTATGGCGCTTAGACTTTTTGTAAAAGAAATTTATATATATATTTTTTCTTTTCTCCGCTAAGTACCCTTTTTAAGTACCTGAGGTTATGATTTTTTTCACCACAACATCACTTTTTATTGTGTTCAATTTTAACAATTTTTGTTTGTTATGAATTGTTTATCAGTTAGGTATTATTATTCATTTTTTTGTTTTGTTTTTTTTTTGTTTCAATAAGCCACTGATTTTAGAAGGTAGGTACACCGCTGCCACCACAATGTTGTATGCGGTGCTCTGGATAGAGAGAACACAACCTTTGATAGGGAGGAATTATTTTAACACTTCTTTTGTAGGAGTAATAATACTAACGTTTATTCTTCTTTTGAAATAGATATTTTAATAACACTTCTGTCGCAATAGAAATTGTAATATGGTTTATCTTTGAAACATAAATTATATTAGCACTTAATTTTCCTTGTCGTAATAGAAATTGTATTAGCACTTATCTTTCCTTTTCATAAAAGAAATTATGATAACACTTTTCCTTTTCGTAAAAGAAATTAATGTACTATGTAATATGTATTAGCAATTCGCGATACAGAATTGAACTCTTCAATCTTGTCCGCTCGATGGATTTCAAACAAACTCTACGAGGTTTGGGCTTGATGGCCCCATGTACCCACGATTACTTCAAAAGCTTTTTAATTTGTTTTATTGTTTTCTCACGACGTTGTATAAACGCACTGAAGAAAATGCAAAACGTGTTAATGCAAGCTATATGCATCAATGCAAAACTGTAATCCGATATGCACTTGTGCGCCCGTCCTGAAATATTAATTTTAAGAGGGCGAGAATAATTTTGATAATTGTATGTATGTATGTACATACAATTGGATTGGGAAAAATAAGCATTGTACGTATGTAGAGTGTACATGCGGAAAAAAAATAAGAAGACACTGTATGTAGGTAAGTATGCATATATTGTGAGTGGAATGTGTGTCTGATAACAAAATGCAATTTATGCTAAATTGCATTTTGTTGCAGTATGGAAATGTATTTGAAATTGAATTGAAATTATTAAAATGGAAATGTTTTTCGTTTCCAGGGTCATATATGTTGATGCATCAATGTATTGAATAGGGCAATATATTGATGTATTGATCTTGATGTATTATCACAACACTGGTCGTTTTCTCAGTATACGTTAGAAACCTAAATTTGTATATGGCAACACCAAGAAGGGGTTGCCGGATTGGTTCCATTTTCAAACCTAAATTTACTTTGTTTTTTTGTTTAAATACCGTGTACAAAATTTCAGCTCTCTAAGTGAACGTGTTCTCTTGATATCGTGAGGACGGACGGACCGATATGCAAAAATCAAAATAACTTTTAATATTATGTATGGGTGTCGAATCCATTTTGCTCTACTATCATTCTTTCTATGCATTACAAACGGTATGAAAAACTTAATATAGGTATCCGATGATTTCATCATCTAGGATATAAAAGCATTAAAAAACGTGAAGCAAAATTACTGGATACATCCCTATGTATTCCCTGCTTGTACCTACTGTGTCATCAAGTGCGTCCGGGAGATAGTCGCAAATGAAAATAAATACATGAATTAATCAAATAGATATAAATAAACAATTAGTGAACTAAAAACTACAATATCTGCCAATTTACATGGAAAACTGCCAAGATATTCATATCTTTGGCTGTACAACAACGCTTAATGAAAAACAATGAAAAATCGTCATGAAACTCACAAATTCTGCATAACAAACATTTGCAAAATCTGCGGAGGTGTTCAATCATGCAAAAAATATGAATTTCAATTACGAACCATCACCTTTTAATATGATAATTACAAAAATTGTGCCATCACAAACACCTTTCTAACATGAATAATTTGAATTAATTTGAATATTTCTCGCTAATTAATCATTCTAGAACAATAGCTTAATGAATAAACAATTACTGTGACTGCAAAATTGACTTGGAAAAAAGTCAATTTGACTAATGCCGCGAATTTACGCGATGCAATATTAATGCCACAAAGGTGAAAAATTGACCAGGTAATTAATTACTCGCGAAAATTTATAAACTAATACACATAATAAGTGCGAAAGAGGCCGGAATCAATTTAAACTCCAACTGGAAGATATCATAATATGGTAGGATGCCACATTGATAACATCATAACATTCATAATTTAGAAAGTCACTGTAGGAAATTCTGGACCGAAAATATGCTAAAATTGCTGCCAGGAAAACATAAAAAGAAGACTCTCCTTTAGAAATCCCTCAGTTTTTCGACAGCGATTATATATGTAAATAGATAGGTACGTCGCTGCATGCATAAATCCAAAAAATAAAAAAATAATTAAAGTCTGTATTGAATAACAAGCACAAAGCGGTATACGTTATTCCATATGCAAGTAAATTTTGGTGCAAGTGGTACTTGAAACTTTTTTGTTGTTGAATTTATTAGGTTAGTGTATGTATGTATACATCTATACAGCATATACACAACAGCATTAAGTAATCACTGAAAAGACAAATTTAAAAAATGACACAGTTCATCGAAACTAACTAAGTAATAACAAACAGCAATTGACACACATTTATGCAATCAGGGCTGACCCACATCAAATGCAATATATGTACATGCTTGATCGAGGCGCCTCACGCATAACTGTGTGCCATCATCAATTCCTGATATTACACCTCTTGCTTAGCAAATATGACCCAACCCTAATTATCAATGTAATTAATACGTAGAATTAGTTAAATTAAGTATATAATTAGGTGTATAAATAAGCTAAGATACCCCACGATTTTATATAAGAGAGAAGAGCTCTTATCCTCTTAACTATTCTGTCAAAGCTCATTAGCTTAGCAGACATTAGTATTCTACGTAAAGAGTCAAGAGATGTCAGACGTCAGCTAACTTTTGTGGATATTTTTTTTAAAAGATTTGGTATTCTAGCAAACGAAAATATCTGTCAAGTATCTCTTAACATAAGAGCATAAAAATGCTGTAAAATAAGGACATATTTATATAATTGGTATATATTATATAAATATGTACAAGTTAGTGAAATATTAAATAATTATACAATTTGAGCCATGCACAGAGGATAGTTCTGAGCAATATGAGAGACGACTTGAATCACTTTACTATTTCTGAGGCTGTATAAAATTTCAGAATGCTAAAATCTTTTGCCTTTAAAGTGATAGAAATAACATAGTTTTACGATAATCTCGACTACTTTATAATATTATCGTCTCTTTAAAGTTTTGATAACAATTAATTTTTTTGCTACAGGTTTATACGACAATCCTGTTGGACGTAACGACGGCTGTGGAACTCTTTACCTGCGATTTAGGTATTATAATAATAATTCAATTTTCATTACGTGCTGTGAATTTATCATACAAGTATTATTTATATCGATAATTTAACTTGATTAAAGGCGCACACAACTATAGCTACGCTTGCGTTGGTTATATTGCCATCATCGCCTCGCCAAAAACATTACTTTTTCTTCTTCCTTCTTGAAAAGTAAACGTCTTTAATACCTGGGCTGACTGAAAGATTCTGCAAACCCTCTTAACCTCTTAAAGTTAATACTGCTCCACAAAAATTTAAGTAGAATACTAATTCTGCTAAAACTTCTTAGTTAATAAATTTAAGAGGTTAAGAGATCTCTTAAAAATCTCTTATGTAGAATCGGAGTCTTTTTTTCTTTCTGTGGAAATATGCTTTATTAGTTACTCACAAACAAACTCGGGAGCCGAGCTACTCCACCTCTACCTAAGAGTTATGTTTATTAGCTACTCCTCTCATTCAACTTTTGCAGTATTGCTTTTGTAAGCTACTCCACATCAGTGAAGACCATTAACAATACAAATTCTCCACAAATGCTCTTTTGGCATAAAATTAAGCACATGCTAAGATACAGCATTTTAATTAGACATGCGAATAGACAACGTAGTTGACCTGTAATGAGTGGTTGATTAAATACAATTAAAAGTAAAAAAGTTAACAAATAAGTATACGACCATAGGCAATAGATGTTAAAATAGTGATCAGCGAACATATGCACCATCCTCGTGTAAACAGTGTAACTAACTGGATTAGTCGAATTATCATATCAGTTTAGCGTTGGAGGTTTAAATACAAAAAGATTATAACTCGAACACTAATTCAATTATCCATTTATTGACTTCGTGCTCAATATATACTTATTAAGTTAAATAAAACTTCAGCTACTTTAACTGTACTATTAGGTCGGCCATGTAACCGGCTAGTCAGTCACGTTCACCTCTGAGCGTGATCGCTTCTCGACCTTCAAACTCGAGACAGATGACTTGATATGGTTACTTTTTGCCCCTTGGTTGAAAGTCATGGACAATTATTATTATTATTAATTACGGGGGATGCAGACAGGATTTCTGCCTCTCATCTTGTCACTGCGACCTATAAGATCTATTGTGACATTACCCCTTGATGCCCTAGGGCGCCCATTCGAACTTAAGGTCTTTGATGAAGCCTATAATATTCTTTAGGGCCATTTTTTCGACATCCTCTGGCAGTGGAAATGCCTTTCCTAGATGTCTTAGTCCTATGCGGCACAGAGCTTCACAGTCACATAGGACATGTTCAGCGGATTCATCGTCTTCCATACAGAATCGACAGGTCTCATCATTGACCTTACCCATCTTCTTAAGGTGGTATCTAAGTGGGCAATGCCCCATAAGTAGGCCCGTTATGAGCCTTAGTTCCTTCCTGCTGAGTGTGAGGAATTCTTTGGTCCTCTGTAGCGAGTACTTTATAAACTTCTTCGCTTGTCTCAGCCCCGGGGTATTTTCCCAGTATTCCTTCTTAGTTTTGTCCTCCCAAAGCCTGATCTGAGCTGAGAGGTGACTTTTTGGGTGTCCAAAGACAGGCTCAGGGCCAATAAACGGAGATTTGGCTTCTTCCTTTGCAAGGCGGTCCGCAATCTTGTTTCCCATAATGCCTTCATGTCCTGGTACCCAGATAACTGTCACCCTATTTGTCTCGGCCAGTTGCTTTAAGACCTAAAATCAGGGACAATGGATGTTGACCTTTATACGAGAACGGTACAGCCTTTTGCCGGCTCAAGCTCAGGCCTTTGGCAGGTTCTTTGCTCGCTCTCAACAACCTATAGCTGTGTGTAAAAACACATGAATGAGAATAAAAATACACGCTGAAAGATAGGAAGAGGAGACACCATATTGAATGGTGTGCCACACTGGCTACCTGCATCACGCGCCACTGCTCTGTCTACCACAACCTAGGTTAGAGTGGCAATTACTTCATTCTCTGACACCTTGACCTTCGCTCCCATATACCCACATGAACCTAACAACAAATAAAAAGACAAATTAGCTTGTGACCACGATTTAATTATTTATTTTTCTTATAATAATTAGCCCCCTTAACATACACAATCAGAAATCGGGGGAAAAAGATAAATACTGATACTAGTAACGAGTCACATACAGGGTGTTCCGTATGTGGTCTGGTACACGAAGGCTACATTTAGGTCATGCTTAGAGAGCACAACATTGTACGGGTGGAGGGGAAATCATAACGGTTACGACATTTGGGTATGTTTTTATAGATCTCTCTGTAACTTCGCAATGATATACCCCTATACTGATGATTTAGTAGATAGATAATCGTGGGACCTTTCCAACGGTTTATACATTTTTTTCCCTCCTCCTCTGCGTGTTGAAGTTATGGCGCAACAAATTTACAATTCGGAATTTTTACTCGTTTTTTTTTATTTAACTACTATTTTTATCAAAAACATGTCATCAACACCAATTTTTCATATTGGATTTAAGAAGCCCAAAAGCTTAGTTTTAAAATGAATGACCTAGCATATTCCGTTACCCAAAATGTAACCTTTGCTGCGTTTTTGCACTTTTTCTTAAGCATATCCAGTGAAAAAGGCTGGAAAAGTTCAATTAATGCCATAAGGAGGTAATTATTTTTTAGAGTTTTATATTCTGACGAGCTTCTCAGTACAGTAAAAACGTCTAAGACTGATTGTTTTCCACAGTATACGTAAAAAACCAAAAATTTTATATGGCAACACTAAGAAAGGGTTGTTCGATTTAGTCCATTTTCGAAATTTCATTTACTATTGCTATGAAAACACCATGGAGCGTGTACAACCAAATACGTATAATTACTATTACTATATTTTACGTGTTTTTTTTTTACAAGCTTATGCGAGCACCTGCCGAATTATGGCAACCTCCGCGATACAGCTGACGATTTTTTTCAACTGTTTATAAAAACAGTTTCAGCCGGCATACTATTACTTAAAAAAAATGTTTACCGCTTTCGCAGCTTCCCACACACACTCACCGCTACTTGAGCAGCTGATTAGTTGTACGAGATCAATTATCGATATCAAAATCAGCCGACACACTATGACCTTTTTATTTGCAACGTTACCTCCCGGATTATATGTGCTGTGCACTCAATGGTTTTGAAATTCCAAAAAAAGTTTTTTTTTAGCATCAGTGAATAGAAAGTGAGGAGAAAATATGCAATCTCAAGGTAACATTGTGAATGTGTTGTGTGGGGCCGTGCTTGAAAGCAAACCAAGACGAAAATTCAGTGCTGGAACATATTTGGTTGTGGTGTCACGCGCTGCGGCAATGAAGTTTGTCGTCAAGGTTGGTCACATTGTGTAGTCTGGGTTGGTCCACTATAATTATGTGCATGGAAAGTGCTCTAAAACGTCCAGCACCAATCCCGACGAAGCCTGTCAATAAAACACCAGCTGAAAGTAGAAGTGAAGACCTCCAAAAAAGTGCAGGAAAAGCCCTCTTAGGAAAATGCAATTGAAGTGCGTCAATATAACGACATTTGCCGGAAATGCGATTTCCCATAATATGCCATTAATGTGCTCTTTTATTTTGAGACACTACAAATGCACTACATCAGTGATCTAGCTGTTTTTAATAATTACAGCTATACGCACACAAAACTATGTACTAAGTTTATAGGAATGTCTCCTCCTCTCCTATTTTTGAATTGCCACAATTTCCTAGATTTTCAGATTAAATAAGCTATGGGGATGGACCTCCGTAAGAGTCTATTGAGTAGAATTATATGTAGTTTAAGAGCCGAGCCACATGAAATAGATATCAATTACTTATACATACAACTAATTTGGTCTCAATGATTGTTTCCCAATAAAAAAAAATCATTTATATTTTTATTTCCAAACTATTCCCTTTGAAGGATAATTACTTCTGACAGTTTTATAATCCATGACGGTGTTCCGCAAGGCTCCATGTTCTCTCCTACTCTCTTCCTCATTTTTATTAATGATCTTTTAGCTTCACTTACAGTCCTATCCATAGCTTTGCAGACGACAGCACGTGGGAATGTCATAATTGACAAACGAGGTCACATGTTCAGTTCACTAAACTATGACCTTACAACAATTCTCGCTTGGGACAGATCGAATAAGGTCTTGTTTAATGCTTCCAAAACGCAATGCTGTCTATTATCACTCAAACGTACTCCAACACCCGCTCAACCCATTTCCGTCGATGGAGAAGATATCTCGAACGCGCTATCTCTTAATACTTTAGGCATTGAAATTTCCGAAACTCTCAGTTGGTCCGATCAACATTTTTGGTATTGGCAAAAGGCGATGAAATGCCTGGGCTTCTAGCAAAGATGCAAGAAATGTTTTACTTCATCAGACTTGGTGCAAGTCCATATTTGGGCAGGGGCTAGATGCACTGAAGTGGCAAGCAGGCTTTCGGGCTTATTTACGATAATATATATCAATAGTTACTATTGATTCCCCTAAAGCACTGGTGTAATATCAGATGTATGTCTCTTTTTTATCGCTACTTTTACGGTTATTGCTTTTACCTGATCCATTGTAGAATTTATTCCGAGTTCACCTCTTACACCAAAAATTCGGCGT
This sequence comes from Dioctria linearis, assembly GCA_963930735.1. NCBI lineage: Eukaryota > Metazoa > Arthropoda > Insecta > Diptera > Asilidae > Dioctria > Dioctria linearis. Next base: position 97,736,316 of record OZ005744.1, on the reverse strand, counting down.
TACCGTCAAATTCCCGCAAATCTTTCATAAGCAGAGCAGTACGAATGTGAAGCAATTTGTCATCCTCTGTTTTTCCGCTCAGCTATGAGTCATAAACATCAAAGCGTAATGCACACCGTCACCTACTTGTCTCCATTCAATAATCCTCAATTCTATACCTCTTCTTCCTTTCGTACCAACGCTATGCTACGTCATCATAAGATAGATTTGGCAAGATCGTAAAGCAAAAATATTCAATCAACTAATAAATTCATCATGAACAATTGTAACATCTCTCATTCTCGTATAGAGCCTGTTTCACTGGACTTCGTACTATGTAGTATCTACCACCATGAACTCAGCGATTCAGATGTCTATTCTAATTTGGATTAATATCTATGCAGGCTACTAACTGACTTATAACAATGGACTGAGCGATTTGCTATTTCATGTGGCACAAAAAATATTGTGTTTCTGGATATCACCGTTAGAGCACCCTTTAAACGATTACATAAAAAACATGTAAAACTCAACCAATCACATGAAATTTTACACCCAAAAATCGAATTTAATTAAAAAATTATATTTTCTTGTGCCCAAGTGATATTTTAATCGCTTATAAGGAATTAAACTCATTCCGGCTTTAATTTTCAAAAGTTATTTTTAACTGAATCCTGCTTATGGGCAAGAGAGACGGAGCATGGTAAACACTATATTTACCTTATTATAGCTATAGGAAAGTTTGTGTAAAAGATGGAAAATTGGAATGCATCCATTGCTCTGCATTGGATTTTATTACTTTAAATATCTTCCCACTGTATCTTTTCTTCACAATTAAATTTATTGTTTACGCATTTTGTTAAAGTATTGTAGAAGGTAATTTGGTCGTTCAAGATTATTTCGTGCAATCAAATAACCTCCCGCCTGCATAAAAAGCTTAAGCTACAAGGCATAAATTTTGAACGTGGTCATGGAATCTAAATTTTCTCTAATTATTCAATTTTTAATAGAATTTTTCCCCCCCTAAATACTCCATTATATTTAAAATATTTCTAATAAAGTAAACAATAATTTATTTAATTTTAATTTTCTGGTAAAATATGGGGTAGTTAGGAAAACTATGGAATACGTAGAAAAATAGTCGTAGCTGCTGCTATGCATGTAACCTATAACCGTTTCACTAAATTTCGAAAAAAATTTGTTATGTTACCTTATTCAATTCAAGCATTAAAAGAAGCAAATTGACTTCTCGACAGTATTAAAAATAATTTTCGAGGTTGCAGCAAGCTTACAAATATGCAATCGTTCTGGGGAAATTTTTAATGTCTTTTTCAGTGGGATAAAAATTTAATGTTTTGTTGCTAATGCTGCCAAATGCTTAGTTTCCGATAAATCGAAAGAATAAATTATAATAAAACTGCATACTTCTCCAATCACATTTCTAACGCAAGCTAACATTATTCCTTACAAATGAAGGTCTCTTGAGCAGGTATAGTAATAAAAGAATACATTATGTTTGGATATTGTTACGAGATTATTATACATTAAATAATGAGCGGCAAGATAGATAGTTAAGCTACTTTTCACAATTCTGTGGTGCTGTATCGCCACTTGGAACATTAAGCGGGAAATACAATTCGACGGCCATCAGCATGCGCGTACGCAGGGGGGGCCTCCCCCACCCTGATTCCAATCAGTCACGTTTTTAAATTTTCAAACGTGTGAATTTTTTTTAAAACTTTTCACTCATGCAACACGTAGTCCAGTCATTACGGCGAAAAAAATAGCATATAAGCAAGTGAACCGAGAAAGCTGATTTTTATAGATTTTTCACATAGCGTCGATCGTTGTTGAGATATCGGACTAGAAAGTAAAAAATTAAGAGACTGAAAGTTGTTTTTTGCTGTTTTGTTCTTTCTCGTAATACATATTGGAAAATGTCCATTATCAAACTTGTAGAGCATGTTAGTATCTGCAATGTAATGGGATTTAGACAAAAATTACGAGTTTTAGCACGCCATAATGTGGGGGTCAGAAAGCAAAACATTAAGAGACTGTAGAGGAATTTATTAAAGTACAATATAAATAAATAAAACAGCACAATTATGAACCACACACATGAAATTTATTAGCAAATACACGCTTTTGTGTTGTAGAAGATGGCAATGAATAGAAGAGAGGTCCGTTTTTATACCCTAGATAAAATCTATAGGGTATACTAAGTTTTTCATTCCACAGAAATAATGATGGTAGAGCAAAATGGATTGGACACCCACGCATAATATTAAAAGTGATTTTGATTTTTGCATGACCGTCCGTCCATCTGTCCGTCCGTTTGTGTCTGCGCACGATAACTCGAGAACGCGTATACTTAGAGAGCTGACATTTTGTGCACGAACTTTAAAAAAAAAAAACTAAAATGAGACAAATGGGGCAACTCCTTCGTTGCCATACAAAAAATTCGTTTTCTACTATATATTTGGACACTGCCTGAGAACGTGTCGACATAGAGAGCTGAAATTTGGTACATGGTATGTTCATAGTAATAGTAAATAAAATTTCAAAAATGGACTAAATCGAGCAACCCCTTCTTGTGTTGCCATACAAAAATTTAGTTTTTTTACGTATACTGTGAAAACTATCAGTTCTAGACATTTTTAGTGTACTAAAAACTTCTCTAGAATACTAAATCCTATAAAATTGATTAGAATAATTTTTTCTCTCCGACGAACCTTTCTAGAAATAGATGCGAAAAACCACTTCAAAAATCAATCTTGGACAGATGGGCGACCATATGAATTTTCAAACGGGCTTTCATCTAGGTTATCATAAGAATTGGTCTTAGACCAATTCTAGCTTTTTTACTTGTTAGTATTTATATTTGTCTTGGTTTCGATGGTCTGGGCAGTCTTCCTGCTCAGAATACTCATCGAATTGTGGAGATTCTTCAACCACATGAAATAATTCTTCGACGCTCGAATCATCCTCAAAAGCACGAAGGAAAAGTATGATGTCCAGAACGGACTTATCATGCTTCAAACTAGGCGGAGAGTAAAGTTTTGCTGGTGTTTTTGTGTATTTGTTTGTCCTGCGCGAGCTCACTGATTCAAATTAATATATCGATGGTTTCGTGAACGATTTCAACAAAGTCATAAATTGATGCTTCTTCAATTGCCGTGGTTACGGTAAGAGTATCTGCATCCTCAAAGGCCTGTTCAATTTTGATTTTGACTTTTGCAAAATAACGGGGAAGAATTTATATAAACTTGGCTTTGTTTGTGTCTCTAGCAAGAAACTTCTCTAACTTTTGGAGCTGTAGTTTCATCAAATGAAAATTCTGCTTCCTTCTCAAACGTCGTACTCTTTCCGAAGTTTTGGTTCCTGTGGTACTCATATAACCTAAATTGTACAGCGTAAAAGGAGCAACAGAAAAGTATATAATCGCAATTTTCGTATCATAACGGAGAGCTGAGTTATCCTAAAAAACTAAATTTACCCCTTTTTTCAAGATGGCGGAGAAAGCTCATAGGAAACCTTGGTTGACAATATTACATAAGTAACGCTTTTCTAAGCCCCCCCCCGCCCTACATAATACCTATAAATCAGCCTTCTTGGTTCACTTGCTTTTTCAAAAGTCTATAATGACTAGACTAACGAGCGAAAGGTTTTAAAAGAAATACACACGAGTCGTGCTTGCTTTGTTCAATCTACTTTGTTTTTTGTTTTCTTGAACTTAAAAGTCTAATTTGTGTTTCCTTCTGTTCATTTTAAAATTTGTTTTCTCTTGAGAAAGTCTAATTTTTGTCTAGTGTTAATTTTAAAATATCTTAATTCTAAATAAAATTTTGTGAAGATGAATAACGAGAAGAGAAAATTAAAAAATTCTACTTTAACAAATTATTTTGTTAAAAAATCTAAAAAAAAGTGATTTAGAAAGAACAGACTGTGTTGATCAGATTGCTCCTGTTCTTGATACAAATGATAGCGCTGCAGCTTTTGTAAGTGGATCTGGATGTGAATCTCCATCAGATTCAGATATAAATATTAATGATGTTAGTAATTTTATCGGAGGAGAGCAATGCGACGATGAAAAAAGATTATTTTTGTTAAAAAACGTTTGCATATCCTGACGACAAATTTGTATTCGCACTTAGTGGAAAACGTAATTTGAAGCTTCAATACAGCTGGTTTGGCAGGTGGATATGGTTAGTATACTCAAAACGTTTTGATGCTGCGTTTTGCAAGTTTTGTGCAATTTTTTTTGCGAATTATGGTGGTGTCGAACATCAGCCGCTACGATAACTTGCCAAATCTGCTTTCTCAAACTGGAAATATGCTATAGAAAATTTCAACAAACATCAAGAAACTGAGTACCATAAAACAGCCGTTCTTCACGCATAAAATCGCAAAGCAATTTCCGATCATAGAATGGAACCTATAGTGTTGGCATTGGACACCACTCTAAAATCAAATAGTAGAAAATCGGAGTAGATTAACTCCAATCATACAGACAATACTTTTTTGAGGTCATCAGGGTTTATCTTTAAGAGGACATAGAGACTCTGGTACTTTAACATTTGATAATCCAGAGGAAAATGATGGAAATTTTCGAGCACATTTACGTTTTAGAGTCCATTGTGGAGATGAAATACTTAAAAATCATCTACAGGTCTCAGGAAAACATGCAACTTATTTGAGTCCAAGATTTCAAAACGAAATTATAAGTGCATGTAACATAATAGTTGTTCGTTGAATTGTTGCCAAAATAAATAGTGCGAAATCATTTTTAATTTTGGCTGACGAGACTAGTGATATAGCTGGTATTGAACAATTTTCATTAAGCTTTCGATATGTAGATTGCGATTCGTATAACATCAGAGAAGAATTTTTACAGTTTGTACCTGTTACTGATATGACTGGTAAGGGTATTGCAAATGTTTTAATGCAACTATGCGTAATCTGGATATAGATTCAAAATTCATGATTGGACGGGGTTATGATGGAGCTTCAGCAATGAGTGGACGATTTCATGGGGCACAAAAATATGTAAGCAATGAAAATAAGCTAGCTTTATATGTACACTGTGCCACTCATAGTTTAAATCTCGCTATTTCTGATGCTTGTGAAATTTCATTTATACGAAATTGTATAGGATCACACGGAAGTGTACACAATTTCTTTAACACTCCAAACCGCCAAGCCGTGCTAAAAAATTGTATAAATGAAATGGCACCTGAATCAACAGCAACGCGACTAAAACAAATATGTCTCACACGATGGATTCAACGCCACGAGTCTGTCCTAGTATTTCTGGAGCTTCAAAAAGCTGCAATTTCTGCGATGGATATTATTTCTGATTGGGATGACAAAACAACTTCTTCTGCTGCAATTCAGCTTCTATCTGCTATTAGGAGTACAGAATTTCAAGTAATCCTTCATGATCTTACCAAGGTTTTTGCTATAACCCTGCCGCTAAGTCGATTACTACAAACAATAAATCTTGATCTGGCCGCTGCAGTCGGATTGGCAGTAAATGTTGAAGAGGTGCTAGATGAAACACTTTCACGTCGAATGTAATATAATATACAGTGACGTCAAGAAAATATGTGACCAGCTTAACGTAGAAATACGAATTCCTCATCTAACCGGAAGTCATGCTCATCGCTGCAACATTGCAGTTGAAAATCCTGAAGAGTATTATCGTATTGCCATCTTCATTCCTTGTCTAGATTCTACAAATATGCAAGTTCACGATCGGTTTCTGAAACATAAAAATATATTGCAAAGTTTTATGTGCCTTTTGTCAAATGAACAAAACTTTACATCAGAGCACGAAAATTCTGCAAAAATCCTTTTAGAAAAATATAAAAGTTTTACGAACTGTACCATAGTTGAGGGCATTGGTGAACTAAAGCTATGGTGGCGCCATGCTTTAAATTCTTCGAATACACAAAAAATGCTCATAATGCATTTTTAGTATGCGACGAATCAATTTTCCCAACTGTTGGAAAGTTGCTACAAATATTTGCTACAATACCGGTCAGAACATCAAGCAGTGAATGATCTTTTTCAACATTGAGGCGACTTAAAACGTAAGTATTTACGCAACACAAGGAGTGAGGATAGGCTAAATGGATTAGCGTTACTTAATATTCATCGAAATGTCGCAGTTTGTGCAGATGTAGATGAACTAGCAAGAAGTTCACGTAAATTATAAATTCGCTTGTAGTAGGTAATTATGAAAAGAAAAAATCTTTGAACTTCATTCTTAACTTATATCGCTTTTTAATGTTTTCAGAAAATAGTCCTTTCGCTGAATCTGCCTTTTATTCTATTTTATAAGAAATTTAATTTTTCTTATACATCATATGTATAATTTTTTATTAATTTTAATATATTCATATTTCTTATATATTTTTTATTAATTTTTCTTATATGTATACGTTTTTATTAATTTTTCTTACTGAATTTTTTATCATTTTTTCTTATAAAACTTTTATTAATTTTTTTTAATGTATAATTATTATTCACATTTCTTAATAAAATTTTATTTAGGTTTCTTTATAATTTTCAATAAAAAAGTTCAAATATACCTATAGGTAATTGTTTTTATAGTGAAATAAAATAAATATAGTTTAGTACATGATTCTATTACGTGGAAAAAATTATACAAAATATGTTTTCTGAAATCCCCCATGGCTTCAACCTGCGTACGCGCCGTTCATTAGTGCTGCTAAATATCAAAACAGTTTGGCGGAAAACAGGGTAGAGTTGGAAAAAATAGGAGCAAGGTATGGCTTGGAAAGCTTGGACAGTTAGTTATCATTTCGCTCATTCTTTTATGGGTGTACAATAAAGCGCCAAACACAATTCCACCCTTTCGATCCGATCCGTATAAATGTCAAGTTTGCTTATATGAGATACACGTGCAATGAGGAACAACGACTATTTTAGTTAATTATGCAGAAGCATAGTCCCAAAAGCACAATTAATTCAGTGAAAGAACTATTGAAATCGGATAAAAAACGACGAAGTTATAACGATTTTAGTACCCCATTCTCAAAAACGCGCTCTAACATGAACGATACTCTGATGACGTCACGATACACAAGACAGTTCGCGGTCTAGCGCAGCGCAACTGTAGTTGCCGTGATAGAAAGCGCTTGAGATTGGATTTGTTTTGGATTTATTTCATAAAATGTCGTGATATAAATATTATATTGTGCAGACTGGCATCTGCGTGTTGTGTATCGTGACGTCATCACCAGATTCGTGGGCCGAGGCTGTTTTCAAATTCCGTTTTTTTAACTTCAATAACTTTGTAATGTTTGGACGGATTTGAGTCATTCAAAAAGAAATACACTAAGGATTGCTTTTGATCTAATATATTAAATTTGAATATCTTGTAGTAAGATTGCAAATTTCAACTTTTACGGATGACATAACCTAGAAAGATTAGCTGCTTAATGGTTGTTGTGTATATGTACTCATTCAGGATGGACGAAGAAGCTGTTATTGAAGATATTAAAAAACATGAAGAGCTATATGACAAGAATAACAGATTTTGTAAGGATATAAAAACAAAAGATAAAATCTGGTAAAAATATAAATGAGAAATTCCAAACTGCTGTTAAGTTTAAATATTTTATTTTGATTTACAAGTGATGTTTATGATGATGTTTATATTGAATGTAGCAAAGAAGGAATGGACTGCAATTCGGGACCGCTATGTAAAGGAAAAAAAGAAAAATACTCTCCCATCAGGATCAGCCGCCATACATAACAACAGTTGGTACTTATTCCCTTTTTTAAGTTTTCTGGATAATTTTGTAAAGCCGTAAGATTTGTTAGGATTTAATATTTGTAAATATTGTTAAGTGCTTCCCTCTTTTAGAATGACAGAAAACACGTTCGATATCGACACATCCTCAGTGGCATAATTTCCAATCAACGCAAACCATCACGCAAGAGTAAAATGTCAGATGATATTGAGGTGCAGAAGCTATTTGTGGAAATACTTCAGAAGTTTTCTAATAAGCTGGAGCATTCGCCTACTGACAACGAAGATTGCTATTTCATGAGATCTATTGGATTCCAAACGAAGAAAATGTCGGTGAGTGAGAAAGGTGTTTTTAAGAAAAAAATTATCTAAATGGCAGATGAAGCTGTACGGAGCAGTCAAGAGAAACTTTAAATTAATTAAATGTAGTGTTTTAAAGCTTAATGTGTGATAAACAGAGTGTATAGTTTTAAATTGAACAAGACGTTTATATTTTTCAGTTAGTCAGATTTACAGAAAAGCAAGTGCTTGGGCAATATGTAATGTGAAATGAAGAAGAATACATATTTTTTAAAAGTTTTTTAATTGTTTTCTAATGTATTTAATGTTTTATTATTAAGTACAAAAGCTTTGTTCATTAATCTATCTATTCCATTGAAGGATACAGATCCTTCATTGAGAAAGTATTCTTTCAGCTCATCTCTCAAATTGAACGCCGAACGGGTTGCGTTGTTAGTACCTAATCCTTCGAGCATTTTCGTCACCCGTTTCTCTCCTGAAACGTTGTGTGAGGACATATTGAAATATCTAAGGTCCAGAAATGTTGCAGCGGAGAGTATTTCTTGTCGTAAGATTAGTAAATCCTCTAAACCGGTTGCATCCTTTGTCCTAACTGTTTCAGCGGATGTGCGAGACCGGTTATTTGATCCCTTATTTTGTCCCTCCGGGGCCTTTACTAAATTATTTGTGCCTTCTGAGCGCCATCCTAGAAATACATCCAAAATAAGCAATGTTATTCCAAAAAACTTTACTATCAAAATGTAAGGGGGATTCGGACAGAAACTGTTCATATCTTCAAATCCTCTATTACAACTTGTTTTGATATAGTTGCTTTCACTGAAACTTGGTTGCAAATGGCTTCACGGTGCCGAAATCTTAGACAATTCTTACCAAATTTTTAGATAGATATATTGACTCTGAAGCACGCGGCGGTGGCGTACTCCTCGCATATAAAAACCATTTCAATTGCACCCAAATTGTGGTTCCCAGTTTTTCCAACTCTCTTGACACCGAACTTATAGTTCTTAAGCTGTCTCTCTTAAGACACGACTTATACATACTCTGTTGTTATATTCCTCCAGATTCTATAAATATTGTTGACGAGTAAGATGGTAAGATGGAGCCTCTTGATGAATTTTTACTTGGTGACTTTAACTTACCCAATATACAATGGCTATTAAACGATGATAACGAAGACTATATCCCACTTAATAACTTGACAATAAGAGAATCACTCTTTCTGGACACTATTTCATCTCTTGGTCTCATCCAAATTAGTAATGTTAAGAATGACATGGGTAGGCATTAGACCTGGTATTTTCTACTGACACGAATAACTAAGACTCAACAGTGTGTTGAATCTTGATATGTTAGATGAACAATTCTAAACACTCTTTAATTTAGACTAGTGGTTTATTGAATTGTGCTAGCTTAATTTATACAAAATAATTGGTTCAATTGAACTAGCATATACAACAATAATACAAAAAGAATAAAAAGAAAAACAATTATGCAAGCAATAAAATGAATTAACAAATTGGTGAGTGCATGGACTCATGGCAAAATATTAAAAATTGTTTTGTCACTGTCGTCAGCGATTTTATTTACTCGACCGAAAGAGGTGCAAAGTAAGTGGGTCAATTGAAAATGTGAAAAATGCGCTGACTAGCATAAAGTAATTAAATTATGCTGCCATGAGTCAGTGAACTTCGAATAGAAATATTTTGTTATGAAATTAATTTATTTCTAATGATTATTATGGTTGTTCAGGGCTGAACATGCTGGGGGCCGGCGGATGCTAAAACCTGCTCAAAGTGTTGTCCTATGGAGGTTTCGGACGACGATGGTCTTCGTTCGCTAGGCATCTGTCGAGTATTGTTGCATGTGCAGATGTGAAAAAGTCCCCTGAGCTTATCCCAATAGTAGTAAACACAAATTACAGAGATGAAGGCGATCAGGATGCTTGAAGTAGCTGTAATAGAATGAACTGCCAAAGTTCTATGTAGTTGGCTTATATTCAGTGGCTCAGGTAGTTGACTGTAGTGCAGAATATGCTCATTGGGACGTATTACTAGTCCGGTCTGCAATAGATGCGGGATTTTGGTTTGGTTCGTTATTGCAGTTATAGCCGCAGGTCTTGTCTCCTTGATGTGGCTGGTGATGACTTGAATTTTTTGGTCTATATCTGTCCTTAGAATGATTTCTCTTGTCTTTAAAGAACAATCATTATACAGGCGTATGATACCGGTAGAGTTTAGCAGAAGCTCCTTTCTTGTGTTTTTGCAGACTATTGCCGCTACTTTTGAGCTGGGAGTCATATATAGCCAGGTGTTCTTCATAACTAACGTCTTCCAAACAGTTGCGTTCAACTGTACGTGTTGCATTTGACATTTATTTTCTGTGTGACGTCCATAGATTTCATCAATAACGCAAGACGGACTGTTCTCAATACTAAAGACGATCGTTGGAGTGCAGAGGTATGTATGATTCTCCGCATTCGTGCATGCTTTTAGCTCTTGTTCATTCAGATTGAAGTAGGTTTGCTGAACAAAATCAATTGCAAATGTATAATACTTTAAGTCTGCTACTGCGAAGATGTTATCCTGTATCACTTGAGGTATTGGAGTGATGTGGATTAACTCATAAAGACTCCCCTCAACTATACTTAGGTAGCCATACAGTTTTATTGTGCCATTCTCTACGTTGATGTTTAGGATAGGTTGAGGTGTCCTTTCAACAAAAAGATTTGAGCTGAGTTTTTCATGGGCACTTGCCACAGTTCTATCAATCTCATCAGAGGTAACGAAGTTTAAAAGGTGCCCGTGTTGATGAATAGCATCCAGCCAATTACGATATTTTTCTTCCAGCTCGTCGTAGTAATCTTCAGCACTGATATATGTTGATATTACTTCAATGCTGATCCTGTTATGGTCTGCTTTGGAGTACCAAGTGGCCATTTCATTGATGGAAGCGATTACCTTTGATAAATGCACGTCAAAATGCCTGAGTTTTTCTTCGATGATGCCACTGGATTGGTTAATTCTTGTATTTAGAAGGAGTATTTGTTGGTATGTTGTTTGCATAAGATTTTCTTGGTTATGCTGGAGGTGTTCTATGTCTTGATAGACCTCATCATCGACTCCAAATACCTTTGTTAGTAGACTCCCAAGTAGACCTCTTCTTCTTCTGATCTTTTGCTGAGTCAATTGAATTATTTGATTAGTGGCCTTGAGCAAGCTCTGTCTTCGCGTAGACAAGTGTTGAAAGAGTACATCACAGTGTGTGATGTTTGTCAGCTCTTTGTTCTTTTCGCACATTTCTTTGGTTTGTTTCCAAGTTGTGTCAATCATTTTTTGGTCCCGGATAATATCTTGTGTTGAGAAATCTATTTGCAGTCTAAGATTTCCACGTTTAATCTGCGCATACCCCAAATTTTCTATGTAGAAGCCAGTTTTAGGTTTGATTAATTGATAGTCCTGCGCGAAAATCGTTGTTAACCAGAATATAATCAGAAGTGTTGTATGTAGCAGCTTTGTGGCCCAAGTACAAGGTGCGATTTTCACTTTTCTTCTTTTCGCCGGTGGATCCAACTTCTGAGTAGCCTTTTAAGTTGTAGTATCTGAAGCAATTCTGTGAAAATGCTCAGGTTTCGACCAAATTTCAGGTTCTTGATGCTTTCTGACTGTATGAGACCTCTTGCGAGGCCTATGGTCAGGTTTAGTCTTATGTGAGGCTATCATTGTGGTGGCAGCTTTAATCTCAGTAGCCTCATTGTCTTGATTGTATATTTCTATGGGAAGTTGGCATAATTTATTTAGTGGTCGCTTTTTTACTTGATCCTTATATTGCACTGACGCAATGCGTACGATGTTGTCTTCTCCTGGATGAAGTTGTACTATTCGCCCATTTCTGAGGAGGAAGGTTTTCGTCTTTGACCAGAACTAATTCGCCTATAGCAGGATTTTCTTTCCTTGTCTTCCACTTGCTTCTTTGTTGCAGTGTGTTCAGATATTCTAGCGACCACCTTTTCCAAATATCTTGTTGATATTTTGTTAGCTGCTTCCATTTGTTGTATATCTTCTTGTTGGAAATGTCTGGCTCTGGAGGCGCTAATAGCGCTCGTCCTATTAGGAAGTGTCCTGGAGTTAGGGGCTCCAGGTCTCTAGGGTCACTTGACTGCTGTCCAATTGGTCTAGAGTTCAGACAAGCTTCTACTTGGTACAGAACTGTAGTGAATTCTTCATAAGTCAGTAGCGTTTCACCAAGCACACGTTTAAGATGTGTTTTCACAGATTTCACTCCTGCCTCCCATAAGCCTCCAATATGCGGGCTTGCAGCTGGAATGAATCTCCATTCCGTGCCATCACTTGCAGTTATTTGTGCGGCTTGTCTTGTTGCCTGAGTAATGGCAAGCTGCAAATCTCTGTTTAATTTATTGCAAGCACCCACGAAATTAGTTCCATTGTCTGAGAATATTTGCTTGGCATTTCCCCGGCGGGCCACAAATCTCTTATATGCTGCCAAGAATGCATCTGTGGTGAGGTCGCTAACTAGTTCAAGGTGAACGGCCTTAGTTACCATGCAAACAAACAATGCGATATAGCCCTTTAGAGTTTTTGTTCCTCTTCCTTTCGGCATTTTTGTGATAAAGGGTCCAGCATAATCAACTCCACAATGAGAGAATGGTGTGGATGGGGTTACTCGCACTGCTGGTAAATTTCCCATTAATTGGTCTGAAGGCTGTTGACGATGTCTCAAATATTTGATGCATCTATGAATTCTTGATTGCACCAAACGCTTGGCATTGATAATCCAATATCGAGATCTTACGTAGCTTAGGGTGAGTTGTGTTCCCCCGTGCAGAGTTTGTTGATGTGCGTGGTCAATTATGAGGTTGGTTATGTGGTGCTTTTGCGGAAGCAGGATTTGGTGTTTTGCATCCTCCGATAAGTTTGAGTGTTGTAGTCTCCCTCCAACACGTAAAATTCCTTCAGCGTCAAGTACTGGGTTGAGAGAGTGAAGTTTGCTGGACTTCAGCAACGACTTATTTTTCTTGAGTGACCTTCTTTCCTCGTGAAAAGCTTCTTCTTGAACAATTCTCACAATGCAGAGGGTTGCTTCTTGTATTTCCTCAGAAGTGAGATATTTTGATGATGTTTTTTGCGGCCTTCTACAATGTTCTATGAACCTTCTACAATATGCGATTGTTTTTATTTGTCGAATGAAGGACGAGCAGTTGAATTGGACACTTGTGTAATGAGTACTTGAAACGACTTTTTGTTTTCTTCCTCTGTGGTAGGTTTAAGTTGGTTGGAAGGCCATGTTTCTGGAGGTTGAGTTAACCATAAAGGACCTCTCCACCAGATCTTGTTAGCAACCAATTTGCTGGGACTGATCCCTCTAGTGGCAACATCTGCAGGGTTGTGCTGGGATGGTACGTATCTCCAGACATTGTTCGGTAGTGACTTTTGAATCTCCGAAACCCTGTTCGCTACGTATGTGTGCCAAGAGTTTGGATTTTTTGCTATCCAGGCTAGTGTTATCTCTGAGTCACACCATGCAAAAATGTTGGGCGAGTGTATCTCCAGACTGGTAATTGTAGATTTTATCAAGGTTGCTAGCAGCACGGCTCCACTTAACTCCAATCTAGGAATGGAAATTTTCTGTTTTAGAGGTGCCACTTTGGTTTTTGCTGTGAGTAGTGTGGTGTGAATCTTCCCAAATGAATCAGTAGTCCGTGTATAAATTACAGCAGCACAACCCTTTTCAGAAGCGTCGCAAAACCCATGAATTTGGATTTCGTTGTGTGCATGATAATTTATCCACCGAGGAAGTGCAATACTTTGTAGTTCATTTAATTCACTCTCCAAATCTTTCCATGCATTAGCTATATCGGAAGGTGCTTCTTGATCCCAATCAGTTTGTGTTTTGCAAAGGGTTTGCATTATTTGCTTTGCCCTTATAGTCACAGGGGCCAACCAGCCTAAAGGATCGAAAATTGAGGCGATTTTGGACAATAGAATTCTCTTTGTTAGACTATGACATCTTTGATCTGTTTTCAATTTAAAACGAAATTCATCCAGTCTTGGATTCCAGTGAACTCCAAGGGTTTTTATGGTATCATCTTCTTTTATTTCCAGAATGCCTCTTTCTATTATATCTTCTGGTAGATCTTTTAGCAGGTCCTCGTTGTTGGATGTCCATTTTCGTAAATTAAATCCACCGCATTTCAAGAGCGTAGTTATCTGATTTTGGAGCTGAATAGCCTCTGTTTTGGTATCTGCACCTGTCAACAAATCGTCGATGTAGAAATCAGTGGCGAGAACTCTTTTGGCAATGGGATAATAGTCTCCTTCATCTGCTGCTAGCTGTTGCAGTGTTTTTACTGCTAGATATGTTGCAGGGCCAGTTCCATAAGTTACGGTATTGAGTGTAAATTCTTGAATGGGCTCCTTTGTGCTTCTTCGCCAAAGAATTCTCTGATAGTTTCTCTGCCTGTCGGCGATCTTGATTTGTCTAAACATTTTTTCTATGTCAGCTGTGTAAACATAGCGATATTTTCTCCAGCGTAACATAATTTGTACTAGGTCTTGCTGTACCTTCGGTCCACTGTATAATAGGTCATTTAGACTTGAACCAGAGTCCGATTTGCATGATGCATCGAAAACAACACGGAGTTTTGTAGTGGTGCTGTCAGTTTTATGCACAGCATGATGAGGTAAATAGTAAACTGTAGATTCGTCACCTGTATATGGTTTTACCGGAGACATGTGACCTAGCTCTAGATATTCGGTCAGAAATTTGTTATACTCAATTAGGGTATGAGGTTCCTTTTGCAGCTTCTTTTCTATTTGGATTAGTCGAGCTATCGCCTTTTTCCTTGATTGCCCCAGATCTCCAGCGTTTTCCTTGAATGGCAGATTGACTTCGGAGTCCCTAGTGTGAGTAAGTTCGTGGTGTTGCTCACAGGCGTCATCTGCTTCAGTACTGGACTGGTTGTTTTCTATTTCCCAGAACTTTTCTAGGGTTTTTTCTATCTCGGTGAGCGACAGGAAGCTGGATAACTTCAGTGTGTTTTTGTTGGTATTTGGAATATTCCCAAATAATATCCAGCCAAGCTTGGTGTTTTGGGCAGCAGGCCGTCCTTTTCTTAATCCATTAGTTAGTATGCTGGCGTAGACATCAGCTCCTAACAAAATATCTATCGGGCCAGGTTGGTTAAAGGTGGGATCGGCAAATTTGATATCCCCATATTTACTGATGTTAATCCCAGTGGTGTGGGCTTCAGGCAAAAGCGTGTTTAATTTTGAAAGTACAAGAGCATCAACTGAGAGGAGGACTCCTTTGGATGCCGCAGCTGGATGCTTATCTTTACTTTGTTATGTGCTTTGGCTGCTTCTGATTCTCCGACTCCAAAAATAGTGGCTCTGATGTGCTCTTTTTGAAGTTTCACCAATTGAACTGCGTGTTCTGTTATCAGGGATACTTGCGACCCAGGATCTATTAGGGCCCTGAACTGTTCCAGTTGACCATATATATTCTTGATTCTGATTATTGCGGTTGGTAGCAGAACATTTGGAATTTTGGATCTGCTTGTGTGGCAACTGATATTGTACCTTGTTGGATTTTCAATTTGGCCTTGCTTATCTGGCTTCCGTTTGTGGTCATGTGTGTCGCTACGTTTCTGTTTTCTTCAAATGGTGAAATAGCCGTTGAAATACTGCTATTTAAAGATTTCTGATGCAGTAACGTGTGATGCCTTTTGTTGCATAGTGCGCAGAGTTTGTGAGATTTGCATTTCTCGTTTTTATCATGCATGAGACAATTAGTACAGAGATTGCTGCCTCTAATGAATGCTTGCCTATCATCAGTATTCATCTTTTTAAATTCCCCACATTGATAGAGATTATGCTGCCTGTTACAGATAGTACACAAGCCTTTTATGGTGGCGAGGAAGGTTTTTTTGAAATTCTTTGAATAGTGGGGCTTTTCTAGCTTCGAATTACTCATGCAATCTAATACCTGGTAACGCTTCTCCAGAAATTGCAGTAGATCATTTGTTGACGGCATTTCTCTTGGGTGAGTCAAACTTTCTTCGAAAAGTCGAAGACTTTCAGCGTCAAATTTTCTTATTGCAATGCAGACAATGATTGGACCCCACTCATCTGTATTGCAATCCATATTTTTTAATGCTTCCAGACATTCCTTTATTGTGTCGTATAGCATGATTGTATCGTTTTGCGATCTGTGCTCTATGGTTTTTGCATCGATTATGGTGTTTATGTAGGTTGTAATTATTTTTCTATTGTTGTTGAAACGTGCTGTTATTAGCTGCAAGGCAGTATCGTAATTTCTATTATTTAATTGAAGATGGTTGATTACTCTTCTCGCGTCTCCCTCCAGGTGATAGAGGAGGTACTGCATTTTCTCCACATTACTTATCTGCGTATTGTTGTGGATTATGCTCGTGAAAATCTCGATAAATGGCTTCCAATCTTTGTAATTACCACTGAACTTTGGTATCTTAATTGGCGGAAGCTTGGGGATATTACTGTTGTCTCTGCCTTGCTCGATATATTGCAAGGGCAATGCTGAACCCATCATCTTGCTATTTGAAGTCTGTTCTGCCATTATTGGTAGCTTATGAGATTCTGTTGTAACCGGTGTGGCTGTGCTTGTGGATGGCACGTTTGTGATTGAAGTCGGAGCTGTAGTTAGCGACGTGAAAGGAAATGAAGTTACAGGCGTTCCTTCTGGATTGATGGTTTGGCCATAATTAGATATTAATTCAATAGCCTCCTTATATAATATGTACGTTTTTTCGTACAAATTTCCTTCATGATACGGATGATCCTTAGATATGATCTTTTGTAGTTGTTCATGGAGAGCCGTGAAAGAGGACCAGTGTTTTTCTAGCTCTTGTAACCTCTTGGCTAAATTGTCTCTCGTTATTCGTTCACCAGTGTCTCTTTTGTAGCTCCGCAAAGTGTCTGAAATTTGTTTGGCTAGCTCTTGTTGAGCCGAGATTATTCTTTCTTCTTTCGTTGCCATTATTACTGGATGTATAACTAGGCTTCGCTTTTGGAACTATTTTCTGTAGTCACTGAGAGTACCTCCAAGTTCAGTTCAGCTCCCGTTGAAATTTGTTTGTTTAAATAAAAAAAAATCTTAACTGTGTGTTAAGATTTTTGTATTTATTTGGCGTGAAATCTTAACTGTGTGTTAAGATTTTTTGGTTTGTTTGCAGCTGGTGAAATTGTAAAGCAAGTCTTAACAGTGTGTTGAGACTTTGTATTTTCTTTATTTGCCGTAGGTATCTTCACAATGTTCTGAACTGCTGCCGGTTGCTTGTAGGCTCGAAGGACCATGTGCAAGATTCAACTGTGTGTTGAATCAAGATGTTGTTGATGGATTGCAAAATTCAACCGTGTGTTGAATTGAGCTGGTGAGATTTTAAAGGCCTACTTCAAGATCTATGATTCAACAGTGTGCTAAATCAAGATAGGCTTGAAGTGTAAGACTGGTTAAATTGCCTTGAATAACTAAGACTCAACAGTGTGTTGAATCTTGATATGTTAGATGAACAATTCTAAACACTCTTTAATTTAGACTAGTGGTTTATTGAATTGTGCTAGCTTAATTTATACAAAATAATTGGTTCAATTGAACTAGCATATACAACAATAATACAAAAAGGATAAAAAGAAAAACAATTATACAAGCAATAAAATGAATTAACAAATTGGTGAGTGCATTGACTCATGGCAAAATATTAAAAATTGTTTTGTCACTGTCGTCAGCGATTTTATTTACTCGACCGAAAGAGGTGCAAAGTAAGTGGGTCAATTGAAAATGTGAAAAATGCGCTGACTAGCATAAAGTAATTAAATTATGCTGCCATGAGTCAGTGAACTTCGAATAGAAATATTTTGTTATGAAATTAATTTATTTCTAATGATTATTATGGTTGTTCAGGGCTGAACACTACTAATTACATATTGCTATGAAACTGAAAACTTTACAAATTGTGACGAAACAGAATACTTTTTCAAATTTAGAAAGGCTAACTTTTCGGAACTTTCCAGTAGACTTACATCAATTGACTTTAACACATTACTGGCTAGCAATAATGTTGACGAAGACGTTTCTAAATTTTACTTAATTCTTTTTGATTTGTTTCCCTCTCACGTTCCCCGTGAGCGACAGCGGCTCTCTAAAACGTCTCCACCATGGTTCAATAAAGAACTGAAGCATCTAAAAAATAAGAAGAATAAATTGTGGAGAAGTTATATTAGGGACAAACACATTATAAGTCACAACAACTTCCTCACATCATATAATGAG
Source organism: Dioctria linearis (assembly GCA_963930735.1). Classification (NCBI taxonomy): domain Eukaryota; kingdom Metazoa; phylum Arthropoda; class Insecta; order Diptera; family Asilidae; genus Dioctria; species Dioctria linearis. Next base: position 97,717,934 of record OZ005744.1, on the reverse strand, counting down.
TTCAAAGATCTTTCCTCTTCACTCTATGACGAGTATATTCAAAGTATGCGTGCGAAATTATTTAGTGACCCACGTAACTTTTTTAAGTTTATTAACATGAAGAAAAAAACGGACAACTATCCCATTACCATGAGGTACAAGGGTTCTGCTAGTGATGATTCGTCTAAGATTTGCGATATGTTTGCTTCTTTTTTTGACAATGTCTTTGTCTCATCAAATTTTCAACTTCAAAGTAGCAACTTCAGTCATATGAACGACTCTCATAATGTTTCATTCACTATCCCTCCAATTTCAGAAGGGGATATACTTGATCATATTAATGGGCTTCCAAATGACTTTACAACGGGTCCTGATGGGATACCTCCAGCCTTTTTTAAGTCATGTTGCCTCTCCCTGGCAACCCCCATGAGAATTATTTTCCAAAAATCGCTCGATAGTGGTTGTTTTCCTCGTCTATGGAAGGCAGTAAAAAAGAAATCTCTAACTATAGGCCTATTGCAAAATTATCTTGCATGCCCAAGTTATTCGAATCTATCATCTACTCTCCGCTATCAATTTTCTGCAAGAATTCTCTCTCTTCAAACCAACATGAGTTTAATTCGCGACGGTCTACAACCACTAACTTATTGAAATTTGTCTCTGATACCATACACGGGTTTGTAAAAGGCTACCAGACAGATTGTATTTATACAGACTTTAGTAAAGCTTTCGACAAGCTATCTCACTCCGTGATACTGTTCAAAATGGAAAAGTATGGGTTTCCCACAACGTTCCTAAAATGGACGGAGTCATATCTTGATAACAGAACATACCAAATCTATTTCCGTCATTCCATCTCTAGAGTCTTGAAAGCTTCGTCTGGCGTACCTCAAGGGAGTCATTTGGGCCCGTTGCTATTTATTCTATCTATTGACGACATTGTCTCCGTAGTAAAGCACTGCAAAGTCTTAATCTATGCTGATGACATTAAACTTTTCGCTCAGATTAAATCTGTTAATAATTGTCAACAGGATGACCTCCACAAATTTTATCATTGGTGCAAAAGCAATACTTTGGTACTCAATATCGACAAATGTGAGGTGATGACTTTCCACAGCAATGTAAATCCTATCTCTTATGTCTATGGGTTCTCGGCTTCCTTGATTTGGCGTGTGGACTCTGTCATTGACTTGAGTGTCAAATGTGACCACAGATTGAATTTTATCTCCCATATAAACTATATGGCATCTAAGAGCAGTTCTATGCTGGACTTTATAAAACGTTGGTCCCGAGAGTTCTTGAATCCGTCCATAACATTACGTTTATATACTTGCTTTGTGAGACCACTTCTTGAATACGCTAGCCAGGTCTGATCTCCTTTTTACGATACACACATCGTCCGTATCGAGTCTGTTCAGCGAAACTTCCTGCACTTTGATCTTAGGGACCTACCCTGGAATAACTCATTGATTCTTCCACCCTATGAGGATCGCTTGCAGCTCTTGAATATGCACTCGCTTGAGAAACGTCGCATGGTTGCCAACGTAACTTTTGTTCACCAACTCTTAAACTCGAATGTTTATTCCCCGTTATTACTTTCCGTGATAATAGGCACAATTTCAGAAGGCTACGTCTCTATTGCATGTCAACTCCTCAAGGCCTAACTTCGGCATGTATGAACCTATTAATCGTATGTGCATTATTGTTAATAATTTGGCTGAGTATTTTGTAGTTGACGACTCTAAGCATGTCTTAAAAAAACGTCTATATAATATTTAATCTTTTGTTAAATTTAATTTAGTTTTTATCTTTTTGTTCTATGTCGCATTGCATGACATTTCATCTGGTGTTTGGTCTATGTTTAGGGTAACATACTAATACTAACACCGACTAAGTGATGAAACACATGTATTGTTGACCGTTTGTTTATTAAACGTGTCCATGCAGCGAGCTTATGTTAAGCTGGTTGTGATAGTCAATAACATGCCATCCTTTGCACCATATCAAGAGTTCTTCTGGTGGTTGCCTGAAATGTTTTAGGCCACCACACATTTGCCCAATAAGAAAGTATGGGTCTGACTATGCCCTGGAAGATCCATAAGTACATATTGGGGTTCACACCCTACTTTTTCCCGAAAAGCCTGTCGAAAGATCTGAATGCCCACATGGCTTTGTTTGTTGTCACTTCCAGGTGGGGATTCCAGGTAAGCTTGCTGTCTAGGATTATTCCTAGATATTATGCTTTTTTGGAATATTCTATTGCAATTTCATTTAACTTAGGAGATGGGATCTGAATACTCCATTTCCTAGTAAAACGAGCTAGCACTGTTTTACCGGGGTTTATTATAGTCCCATATTCTGGCACCATCTGGTAACGATATTAAAAGCAGTTTGCATAAGGTCGGGTAAAGCTGATTCAAACTTTCCTTTAACACAAATGACAATGTCATCAGCGTGTCCTTGGGCCCTAATGCCTTCCTCTTGGAGTAAGTTTAATAGCTCATACGCAACTAGAAGCCATAAAGTGGTGATAAAATCTCGCCTTGTGGGCAGCCTCTAGTGGCTATGATTGTTGTGGATTCACCGTTCATGGTAGCTGTTATGCAGCGCTTCTTAAGCATGTTGCCAATCCATCTGACGATGCAGATTTCTATGCCTCTATTTTCGGATACCCTCCTGATCGAGCCAAAGAGAGTGTTATCGAATGCGCCTTGTATGTTCATAAAGGAACATATAAAGACCTCCTTTTCCTGTGGGGCTTTCTCGATAGTCTCTACTAGACTACTGAAAGCGTTCTCGGTGGATTTTCCGGATTTAATTAACATTTAGGGTAAAATGCGAGGCTACATTTATAGGAGACTGGATAAGATAGTCAGGTACCTACAAGCATAGGTTAATAAATTATATACATACGTAGATGGACGCTAATATAGCTAATGATGGAGAAATAATTTGAATTGCTAATCGCTAAAGTTATTGTTACCACAGTGGTTAATATTCACTTTGGAACCATTTAAATTTATCACATTATGTCGGAAAAGAAAGGCAAAGTCAATCCAAAGTGACACCATCAATGTGATACAATATTCTGTCAATATTTGCTCCCCTCAAGGTTGTGCTCTCATATTCAAATTCAAATTTAAATTTATTCAAGAAACATTGCACAATTAAGATTTAAGGATCTCTCCAATTTTTACAAGATAGAATTAGAATATTAAAATAAACAGTATAATTCATATAAAGATATTATATAATAAGAGAGATAGAAGAAGTAAAAACAGAAAAGATGGATGAAGAAGTTGTGATACTATAAAAAATAGAACGCTAAGACTTATTATATTAAAGTATGAAATTCAAATATGCTACGACTTAAAGGGCCGTAAACACCAACCAGAATAATACATATTCACGAGTAATGCACAAACACCATTAGACACTATTAGACCGGTGAAATATTTTATCCATGATTTTCTTGGGGTAACATTTTTATTCGAGGATTATTCCGAATAAGTCACGGATGAGCAAAATTTGAATTTAAATGACAATTACAGCAGACAACAAAGAATAGCACGTTTCGTGGAAACGATATTTCGGTTAGATGCACTGATCTTAAATTCTTTCTCTACATATTTTTTTTTAATATTATGTAAAAAAGAAAACTGAAAATTAAATTAATTTTGTTCATTATTCAAAATTGCTTACTTTAAAACATTTTACTTATTTACTTTTATTTCGACATACCGAAAATATCCGAAAGTAATGCCACATAAGCAAAAAGCTCATTGTTTTACGCGAGTTGGTGTTTACGGCCAAAGCAAGCAGGATTATTCTCGGATAGGAATAATATTTATACAGGAAATAGGATTATACTCGTTGGCGTTTACGGCTCATAGAAGATAGTGTGCCGGCCGGCTGATTTTAGAAGGTAACTGGTTCCATAATTTAATGACATGGCTGAAAAACAGGCGTTTTGTTATTAAGAATTTAGATCTAGGTAAAATTAGTTTCAATGTTCTATTTAATCTAGAAAAGTTAAGAAGTTCAAAGATATATCTAGGTTTATGATATTTTATAATTCTTACCAAAAGAACTAGCATACGAAAGTTCAAATAGGTTAGCAAATCCGGCCCCAATATGAGCATCTATGGTGATACTTGATCGTATCTACGAAGGCCATGTACATACCTGATTATAAAGTTGAAAGCAATGCTAAGTTTCCTTGCATTATTATTATAGTCTAGTTTGCCAAAAATTTCACAGCCATATGTCATTACAGGTACTAGTAGAGCACGAACAAGAAGTAATTTGGTGGGCATTGGCGTGAAATAGCTGGATGTCCACAATGTACGAAGTCCACCATAAACTTTTCTGATAACAGAATTAATGTGGTCATCCCAAGTGAATGTGCTATTAAATATAACCCCAAGACTCTTAACGGAGTCGACAAAAGAAATAATAGTATTATTAATAGTAATAGGTGAATATCCATCTGTGTTTATTTTTACCCTACATATAATCATGCTTTTAGATTTAATTGTATTGAGTTTCAATTTATTCGACAAGGACCATAAATGAATTGATTCAAGATCTTCAGTAACACGAGATATGTTATCGTCAATCAGGCCGATACGATTGGAGATGTACAATTGTACATCATCTGCATAGAGATGTAAATCACAAAACTTAACTTGACGAAATATGTCATTGATAAACATGGCGAACAATAAGGGAACAAGTTTCGAACCTTGAGGCATACCACAGGATATCGGTAAAATGGAGGATTAGGTTCCGTTCATGTAAACTGCCTGTGATCTGTAACTTAAATAATTGAAAATCAAATCAGCTGCCTGAGATGAAAATTTAAAATATCTACTGTATCAAAAGCCTTTGAAAAGTCTAAGAAGACTAATACAGTCAATTCATCATTGTCAATAGCCCCCGAAATATCGTTGCTTACCTTAAGTAATTCAGTTGTGCCACTATGTCCAGAACGAAACCCTGACTGATTGTCATGTAAGAGTTCATTCAAAATCAAAAAATTAGAGATTTGCAGGTACAATATTTGCTCCACTATTGTAGAAATATATGGTAGCAAACTAATTGGGCGATACTCCATACATTGTGTCTTAGTATCCTTAGGAACAGGAACTATCTTTGACGATTTTCAAGCTCTAGGGAAAATGGAATTTGTGAAGCATGAGCTGCAAATGTGTGTAAGGGCAGGAAGGATCGCATGCGAGCACATTTTTACAAATTTAGGACTTAGGCTATCTACACCAGCAGCAGTAGATTTAATGCTGTCCATTACCGTAGCTACTTCATGAATATCAGACCTTAGGAAGCTAAACTGGGTTTGATCTAGAGAAACACTTACTGATTCATCATTATCCAAATTACAGCAGAACTGCTCACATGACTTGAAACAAATTCTTGATTTAGTTCGTCAGGATCAATTGAGCATAAGCTCAAGTCCACTTCTTTTGATATTGTTCCACAGGATTTTGTTAGGGAGTTTAACATTTAGGATGTAATAGCAATAGCGCTTTTTAGCTTTGTGGACAGCAGCCACCGCTCTGTTCCGTAGTACTCGATATTCCTCATGAAAAGCCGATAATCTATAGCGCTTCCATTTTTCATATGCAAGATCTGGTTCCGCAATTCGAATATGAGAAGAAAACCAAAGGTAACACGAATCTATAATAGTTTTAGTAATGAAAGGAACATATTTTTCATGCAAATAATTTAAAGTAGAGTTGAGAAAATCTACTTGGTCTTCCACATTGGGAAAATGAAATATGCTATCTTCTACATCCGTAAGCAACGCTTTCTGGTTAATACCATTATAATCAAAATAGAAATAAGAACCAATTTCGCCTGTGTTATTAGACTGAATATCATATGTTAACATGATCATGTCGTGATCGGATATTCCTGGGAGAGAAATTTGTTGGAAAATCAAAACCTTCGACAAATTCGAAGTAAGGAAGACGTCTAGCAGAGAGGGTGTTCTACAGGAGAAGTATTTTTGGTAATTATTGACTCTCTGTAGGTCCAAAGCATCCAGCAAAGCTTGGAAATTGTTCGTCAACCCAGAGAGTGATAGAAAATTCAGATTAAAATCACCTCCAATGACAACAGTTTGGTATTGGGGTGAAACACTTTAGAGATCATTATTAAGGGACTCCAAAGATGAGCAGTTGGGAGGCTTATAGACTGCTCCAACTAGACACTTCACTCCATTAACAGACAGTTCACAAAAAATATATTCACTAGTACCTGCAGCGTTATCAGACGAAAATAAAATCTTGTGCTTAAAGTCATCATATTTCATTTACTCAATGCGAAGTTCATTCATTTCAGCAGTAAAAAATATTATGCGTCAGCAAAATTAATCAGTGAATGAACTCTGCATTGTGTAAAATTTATCATTTTGTTTTTTATTGTTTGTAAGCAATCTTTATACATAAAAATAGTCAATCAATTATTATTCGTGCAGTTATTTTTTGTAACTTGGTAGTAAATTAAACTCAATGTTGTTACTTAAACATTTTTGGTCCTTCAAGCTTGTAGAACTTGCGTCTTCAGGTAACAGATTATTATAGCAAATATAACCGCTGGAATTAAGGTCCAAAGGCTGTAATTATAAAGTTGACAGACTATTATTGAATTTCTGGAACAAAGGGTCCAAAGATTTTTAAATAGTGTCTTCAACAATACGCAATAATATTTTTTTTTCCTGCTACTTTGAAAACATCATCGGTTGAGGTAAAAGCATCATCAACCTACTAATTCGTCGTACTCATCATGGATCAGATACTGAGGGAGCAGACAAAATATACAAGGATCATCAAGAAGGTCGCTGCGCAAATCAGCAGAGATCCTTCGGCTAGGAAGACTAAAGAGTATGGCGAGGCACGGCTACATTCACTCACAACTGCATGGGAAGAGTTCGATAACATCAATACACAACTCGAATCACTAAGGGAACAAAACTCCGATCACAAATATTTCATCGAAAACTACTACAGTCAAGTTGAAACACTATATGATCAGACTAGATATCTTGTAGATAATCTGATTCGAGAGGCAATCGAAAGGAGGAAAAGCTCAGAAGATATCTCAGAACAGTTACACCAAATCAAGAAGCAAGCAGCTATAATTGATACGCTGAAACGCAATATAGCTAGCATTAAAGCAGATGAAGAAAAACAGCACTCTCCAGTATATTATACACAAAAGATTAAACTATTGAATGACTACTGGGAATTGATTGTGCATACTCATACTAATATAATGGCATTGGGAAAATTCAAAGATGACTACTTTGATCAAGATGTCTTTGCAGCAACTGAAAGCATCTATCAGGAAGCATTAATTCAATTACAAGAAAAATTGCAGAGTCTATCTACACTAGGGTTTGCAACCCCGGGATCCCGGTGTTTCCCCAAATCCCATAATCCGGGGTTCGAAATAACTAATCCCGGGATTTAATTTTTGTCTGAATTATATTTTGAAACTCTTTTCACATCAAAATTTTCTAAGAATTTTATTCTCAGAAAATTTATATTTTTTTTTCTGAAATATGTAGGTACGTATATATTCTACTATAGATTGAAAGTTTTGTATTTGGTCGCCTAATTCCTGTTGTATTAGATGGCGTTACATATTAACCTCACCCTATAGATGCCGGTATGCCCCAGGGCTCTGTTTTCCTAATTTTCATAAATTATCTGCTTTTCCCTTAATTTCAATCCCATCCTTTGCTTTGCAGATGACAGTACCCTTAATTTCGTTTACTCCTTTTATAATCTTGGGGACTCCAGAGGAAATGCCGCATGTGCCAAACGAGATTGCATGACTAGATCATTGAATAACGATCTTGATATTATCCTCGCTTGGGGCAAAGTGAATCGCGTCGAATTCAAAGCATCTAAGACCCAAAGCTGTTTCATCTCTTTAAAACAAGATCTCCATTTAACCACTCCCATGAAACTTTAATTTAAATTCACCCTCACTGAGCATTCTTGGCATTAATATTTCTATTAAACAGATCAAATCGTCTCTGTTGGCAAGAGGCATCGAAATGTTTTGGATTTCTAAAAAGGTGTAAGAAATATGTCAGCCCATCAAATGTAGAGCCACTCTACAAATCCTATATCAGACCTAGAATGGAATATAATTCTCACATCTTGGATATAGTCCAAAAGAGAGCCTTCAAGCTCATTGGCGATTTGGCAATAACTTGTCATATCGACTCGGTCGGACGCCGCCGCAATGTTGGATGTCTCTCGCTCCTTTATCACTACACGCATGACCAATGTTCCGATAAAATATCTAACCTAATCCCTTGTAGATTAATTCCTGCACGTAATACTCGTGCTGCAAGCGGCGCAAATTCTCTCACCCTTCAAAATACTTTCGGGCGTACATAAAATTCCGTGATGCTTTCTTATCCCGAACTGAGCGAATGTGGAACAGTCTAACATCTTCTGTTTTTCCTCAGGCTCACAATCTTCGAAAGTTCAAGAGTGACATACATCGGCACCTCCGCCACTTTCCGCATTTCTCCCAAAATGTGCTTTGTATCATAGGGTATCGCCTGAGCTTGGCTTAATAATATATAAAAAAAAAATAATAAAAAAATTTCAAAACAAAATATTCCAATAATTTAATTTATGCCGGATATATTCAATTACCATTCTTTCACATCTGGTATTTTTTACTGAAAATTGGGCACGCGTAAGAAAACTGCGAAGTTTTTTACTGCATGTATACCATTTAATTGAAATTTAATTTAATTTCTTTTTTAGTACTCCCGTTAGGGAGGCCTGGGGCCCACTTAAATTAAAAGTAAAGTAAAGTAAAGTAAAAGTATGCGTTATTATAACATAAAATTACCCAAATTAAATTTTAATTTAATTTTAAATGTGCCCTAACCCTCCCTTACGGGAGTACTTTTTTTTTTTTTTATATTATTAAGCCAAGCTCAGGGGATACCCTATGATGCAAAGCACAGCATGGCAGGAAGGAGATAGGGAAAGGATTAGGGGATATGAGGAAAGTAGCGGAGGTGCCGATATGTGTCGCCCTTAAACTTCCGCGGATTGTATATCGGAGGAAAAACAGAAGATGGTAAGCTGTTCCACATTCGCACTGTTCGGGATAAAAAAGCATCTCGGAATTTTGCTGTACGGCCGAAAGTAATTTGAAGGGTTAAAAGATGTGCGCGGTTTACAGCGCTAGTATTGCGTGCAGGAATCATTCTACAAGGGATTAGACTAGATATTTCATCAGAACATTGACCATGCATATAGCGATAAAGGAACGAAAGGCATCCAACATTGCGGCGGTGCTCGTGTGAGTCGATATGACAAGTTATTGCCAAATCGCCAATGAGCTTGAAGGCTCTCTTTTGGACAATATCCAATGAAGCTAAGGCTGTGCGACCAGCCCCGGCCAATATATGGGAGTTGTATTCCATTCTAGGTCTAATGTAGGACTTGTAGAGGAGCGCTAGATTTGACGGGCTGAAATATTTCTTACACCTTTTCAGAAATCCAAGACATTTCGATGCTTCTTTGGCAACAGAGAAGATGTGATCTGTCCAGTTTAACTTACTGGAAATATTAATGCCAAGAATGCTTAGTAACGGTGAATCAGAAATTAATGCTCCATCAAAAGAAACGGGTGTGGTTAAGTTATGATCTTGTTTTAATGAGATAAGACAGCTTTGGGACTTTGATGCAAGCGAGGATATTGGCAAGATCGTTATTCAATGATCTAGTCATGCAATCTCGTTTAACACATGCAGCATTCCCCCTGGATTCCGCAAGAGTGTCAAAGGAGTAAGCGAAATCAAGAGTAATGTCATCTGCGAAACTATGCATGGGATTGAAAGTAAGGGAAATTAGATCATTAATGAAAATTAAAAAGAGAGTTGGAGACATAACAGAGCCTTGAGGTACACTGGCATTTATGGGATGCGGTTCAGACGTAACGCCATCTAATACAACACGTATTTGGCGACTAGATAGGAAACTTTCAATCCATAATAGAAGAGGAGGGGAGAGACCAAGTGCTTTGAGTTTGGCTAAAAGGGCTGGATGCCAGACTCTACCAAAGGCTTTTGAAATATCTAGGGCAACGATTTTAGACTCACCAAAATTGTGAAAACTACGGTTCCAATGTTCCGTATGAAAGGTCAGCAAGTCTATAGATGAGCGTCCAGCTCGGAAGCCATATTGGCAATCGTTTATGAGATGGTTAGTTTCTAGATACTTCATTAATTTTGAGTTAATGATAGATTCAAAAACCTTTGAAAGAATCGAAGTGATCGCAATTGGTCGATAATTTGAGGGATCGCTACCCTCTCCTTTCTTGGGAATAGTCTGAACGTGAGCTAGCTTCCAAGCAGTTGGAAATTTTCCTGTCGAATAAGGCAAGTAGAAGAGTTTGCGCAGAGGTTTAGCCAAGGATGAGGCGCAGTTTTTAATTAACAGGGGCGAAAAACAATCAGGACCTGCGGCTTTGGAGATGTTGATCCCCTTAAGGACCCTGAACACATCCCTCGTACGAACGTGTATTGGCTCTTGTACACATTCATACGGACGATGCAAAACAGGTGTTTGTGAAGTTGGTGGAAGACGAGAATTTGAAGCGAATCTAGCAGCTAAAATATTAGCTTTATCCAGGGAGTCAACAATCACTTCACCATTATTAAGTAGTGAAGGTATAGAGGAACTGGTTAAAATGTTCCTGATGGTTTTCACTAGGGACCAGAAACCTTTGCTACCTTTGCGGCTTGCCAAGATTCTTTGTCTAATATTCGGGTCAAAAAGAAATTTTTCTATCTGGATTATGGACTTGCAGGTGTTCCGTGCAGTCTTGTAGACTTGTTTCATTTCAGGACATGGATGCAATTGATAGGCGCGAAAAGCAGACTCTTTCGCTTTTATAGCTTGTTTGCACTTATCGTTAAACCAGGAGCGATCATGCTGTTGTTGAGACCTGCTGTAAGAATACGGAATGTATTCACGCATGCCAAGATTTAGCATGTTACTAAATTGTAATGTGCATTCATCAACATCCCTCGAAGCAAAACAGACCGACCAATCAATTTCTTTAAGATACTTATTGAGACTTTCCCAATCAGCATTCTTATAGTGCCAAAGAAGCTTACTTGTAGGTGGAGCAGTTATGCGGCACAGGTTTGAGGTGGTAAATTGAGCCATGATTAAACAATGGTCTGAATTTCCAAGAGGGGAGCCGACTGAAATAGAATATTTGTCAGGATAAGATGTTAGAAACAAGTCGAGTAAATTAGCTTTATCTCCAGCTGCATCAAGAATTCGCGCTGGTGCATCCACTGGCTGTTGCAAATTAAATGATTCACAGAAAAGTTAAACGAAACGGCCCGCAGGACTTGTGGTAGAAGAATGTCTGAGCCACGGTATATTATGAACGTTAAAATCGCCTGCCAGGACGATTTCGGAAGAGGGGGAAACAGAAAGCAAATGATCAATATTGTTGGAGATATTGTCAAATACGGATACCGTGTCGTCATCAGACATATTTGGGCTGCGATAAAGGAAACAGAAGTATATGATTAGCTTGTAAAGTTTGAACCTAATCCAAATATAATTAAACTCTGGATTGGCAGAAGGAAATCTTGAAGAATGGTAAAGGCCACATCATTCCGAATATATACTGCGATCCCTCTATGCTGAGAAAAAAGAGGCACGAAGCTGTAACCAGGGACATGATACTGATTAATATCAGCATCAGAAACGACCTTGGTTTCACTTAGCGCAAGAATTGCCGGATTTTTTGAGTTAAGGTTGCAGTACACTGAAAACCGATTTGCTCTTAATCCGCGAATGTTGCAGAAATCTAAAATGAAATTCTGCATACTGAAGGCAAAAACAAAAAAGCAAAAAAAAAAAAGCGACACACAACAACACAAATATTTGGGTGCCACCAGCAGCAGTCAACGACACAGCGAGGTAAAAAAAATAAATTAAATTACAATTAAATGGCTTGGTGAATATGGCCCTAAATGACTGAACAGTATTGTTTTTAAGATATGAACATTCTTTTATGTAAAATGTGTTTGTTTGAATATTGGATATTCATTTCCTTACACAGCGTCTAATCCTAATCCCGGTACCAATCCCGGGATCCCGGGATTTGGAAAATGTAATCCCGAAATCCCGGGATTGAAAATATAACACGGGATTGCAAACCCTAATCTACACCATTAGCAACAATTCAGGTACCTACTCCTAGAACTGAGAGAAGTGCAGCAGTAAAACTTCCACGTATTGATATAGCAATCTGAACTGATACGTAAAAGTAATACAGTTACTAAGGCCGAGAAACTATTTTATTTAAAAGCAAACGTGAATGAAGAACCAAATGAATTGATTCAACATTTTAACATTACTAATGAAAACTATGACGCTGCGTAGGAAATCCTAGATATAGATAGATATAGATATAGATATAATAATACGAGAAATTTAGTGTTATCCCAACTAAGAAGACTTTGTAATCAACCAGAACTTTTAAAAGAATCATCGGCTGGTCTAAAAAACTCCACGACTCAACACTGGAATGCCTAAAAGCATTAAAAAATCTAGACATCCACATTACGAACTGGGATCCGCTCATTAATCATTTACTAATACAAAAACTAGACAAAGAATCTCGAAAAATCTATAAACAATCATTGGAAAATCCCAGAGAGATTCAAGCACTAAATGAATTCCTATATTTTCTTGAAAACAGATTTCAAGTGCTAGAATCTATGGAACCGATAGAGACCATTCAGCCAGCAAAAATTTTAGACAAAAGGAATGAAGTAAAAATACACCACGGTATGGTGGGAATAAAATCAATATGCGGCTTCTGCAAAGCAAATTACAAGATTTATACTTGTGAAAAGTTTAATAAATTGAATGCTTTACAAAGAAACGAAGAGAGCAGAAAAGCAAAACTCTGCCCCAATTGCCTAGTTAAGGGCCATGCAGCTCAGAATAGTAAAAGTTGGAAAACTTGTAGAATATGTAACAGAAAACATCATACACTATTACATTTAAATTCATCACCTCAAAAACCTGATTGGAAGCTAAACAATCAGGAAACCAATGAGAGGGAATCGGCTAGACCAAATGCGTCAGTAGTGTCAACTCATATTGCAGAAAGTAAAAATCAGTGTACTGTATTGTTAGCCACTGCAATATTACAAGCAGTTGGTAAAAGCAATACAATTATGCTGCGAGCGCTTATTGACCAGGGAGCTCAAGCCAGCTTCATAACCGAAGAAGCGGCTCAGAAGCTAAAACTGCCAAGAAGACGAATAAACGCCACTGTACCAGCAGTAGGAGGTGCAAAGATTGACAATATTCAAACGTGCATTGAATTGACAGTAAAGCCAAGATTTCCATCACCATTTTTCACAACAACAACAGCATTAGTACTTAAAAAGCTAACGAGAGTAATGCCGTCCGAAAAAATTAAAAACAGATCAGAATGGAAACACACAACGAATCTAATATTAGCAGATCCGTATAGAGATGAACCAAGAAGAATTGATGTAATTCTTGGAGCAGAAGTGTTTGCTAAAATACTAATGGACAGTGTACTGCGGGAGCCCCCAGAAACTCCCATAGCTCAAGAAACACAATTAGGTTGGATACTGTCGGGTGAAGTGAAACAAAGTATGTCCACCATAGCACCCCAATGCTACATATCTGAAGTAGATGTAAATGAAGAAATTCGAAAATTTTGGGAAATAGAAGACTTGAATACTGATACAGTCTTGACAGGTGAACATGTAATGTGCCAAACTCACTTCAGAACTACTCATCGAAGAAATGCTGACGGTAGATATACAGTAAGATTACCATTTAAAAGGAATCCTGAAACCGCCAATCTTGGGGGTTCTCGAGAAATCGCATTAGCAAGACTACTCCAGATGGAAAAGAAATTCAAGACAGAAAAGACGTTTGAAGTCATGTATAAGGACTTTATGAGTGAATATTGAACACTTGGCCACATGACCTTAGCAACTGACAATGTGGACACAGCATATTACCTACCTCAGTAAAATAAGTCATGAATTAATAAACGCCCTTAAGAGCGGAGGTTTCAACTTGAGAAAACGCAGTAGCAATAGCAAATAACTCTTACAGAAACTACCATGGGAAGTAAGGGAATCAGCTGCAGAAATGAATTTCGATCATGAAAAATCAATTAAAGCACTTGGAGTTCACTGGAATCCGTCCACTGATTACTTCAAAATAAAAGTGAATATTTCAAACAATGAAGCTCCTCTGACTAAACGTGAGATGCTATCCGAAGCCTCTAAAATACTCGATCCAATTGGACTATTGGCCCCAATAATTATTATTTCAAGAAATTTGAACTGAGAGCCTAAACTGGGACCAACCCCTATCTGGGAAAATTAAACAAAAATGGAATCGGATCAAACAAGAATTATCAATTCTAACAAAAATTTTAAAAAAGCAAGATGGATTGGATACTCTCACGGCGATTACAAATACGAGTTGCACGGGTTTTCAAATGCCTCAGAAAAAGCCTACAGTGCAGTGATATACTTCAGAACAGTTCATAACGGAAAAATGACTGTCTCGCTATTCACCGCTAAAACTAAAGTTGCCCCCCTGATTCGACTTCCAAAATTAGAATTATGTGGAGCGCATCTTCTTGCAAATTTATTAAAGGAAACTATAGACAGCCTAGAAATTCCAAATATTCCCTACTTTACTTGGGCAGACTCCAAAATAGTCCTATCATGGATTAGGTCCGATCCACATAAATGGAAAACCTACGTGGGCAACAGAATAGCAGATATACAATTAAGAACAACCAAGGAAAATTGGTACTACGTAAAGTCCTCTGAGAATCCTGCAGACGTAGCTTCTCGAGGAATCTATCCATCACAACTAGAAACCCATTCGCTGTGGTGGGAAGGTCCATACTGGCTGAAATGTGAAGAGATCACATGTCCAGAAAGTAAATTCGAAGAAACAGAACTAGAAACGTATTCGATATCCTACTGCAAAGTCACCGTTCATTATGGAAAGTTTTACGTATCATTGCATACGGTAAATGATTCATAAACAATTTGACGGAGGATAGACATGCAAGAAAATGTGACTCACTGACTGCGAAAGATCTTGAAGACTCATTAATACCAATCATTAAGTATACACAAGAGAAGCATTTCAAGGAAGACCTCCAGAAATTACGTCAAAGTCAAGAACTATCAAAATCACTACTCACGCTAAATCCATTTACTGATTCAATCGAAGTATTACGTGTTGGTGGTAGACTAGAAAACTCAAACTTGACGTTTGAACAGAAGCATCCAATCATACTTCCCCATAAAAGCGAGTTAACTACACTTATTATAGATCAAGCTTACAACAAGACACTACGTGGAGGAAACAGTTTAACCTTGGAGGTAGTCCGTCAAAAATACTGGATAATTAATGGACTAAAGGCAATTAAAGGTTATATCCATAAATATGTTCAATGTCATCGATACAAGGCCGAAACGTCGCAACAGATGATGGGAATGCTACCCACAGCCAGAGTCACTCCGAGTCGTCCCTTTAGTCATACTGGTATGGATTACGCAGGACCATTCGGCCACCTTGTGAAAACAGGTAGAGGCAACCGCACTTACAAGGGATATGTAGCAATTTTTATATGCTTGACTACCAAAGCAATTCATATTGAGGTAGTCACCGATCTCACATCAAAGGTCTGCATAGCCGCATTTAAAAGATTGGTAAGCAGAAGAGGGACTGTCGCACATATATACAGTGATAATGCCACTAATTTTGTGGGCGCCAGCAAAGTAATTAGCAATCTTCATCCACAAGATGCATATAAAACCGAAGTAAATGAGGCCCTACCAGAAACTGGCGCTCAATGGCATTTCATTCCTCCATCGTCACCACACTTCGGAGGACTTTGGGAAGCCGGTGTCAAATCGATCAAGCATCATATGCGTCGAGTATTTGGTGAAACGAGAATGACATACGAAGAAATGACTACACTAATTACACAAATAGAAGGGTGTCTCAATTCTCGTCCATTATGTCCATTAACACAAGACCCAGAAAGCCTAGAAGTGTTCACATCCGGTCACTTTTTAACTGGTGCACCTATATTGTCAATACCAGATAAGGACTACTTAGAAACCAATACTGGTCTTCTTAAGAGATGGGACAGAGTGGAAAAGATGTACCAGGACTTCTGGAAAAAGTGGTCTAATGAATATCTTAGAAGACTTCAGCAAAGACCAAAATGGGCGCAGAAGAAGCCTAACCCAACAGAAGGCGACATCGTATTAATAAAAGAAGACAACTTACCTCCGTCTCATTGGGCTCTTGGAAGAATACTCAAAGTACATCCTGGAAGTGATGGACTTGTCAGAGTCGTAACTATGAAACGAAATCTGGAACCCAAGCGACCACTTACCAAAATCTCGATGTTGCCGATAAGTAATGATCAAAAGAACTTAGGCCAACTGAAGAAATAGACTCTGACAATGATACGAAAGCGACATCTGTTCCCTCAGGGGAAACAAATAACGGACGAACGAAAGGCATCTGTACAAAGTTGTCACAAACGACGAAGGAGTGAAAAGACCTATAATGCAATCCATTTAAAGATGAGTCGACACGATTTTGGGACATTATCATCATTAAAAAAGCTCGCAAATCCAACTTTCTAAGTTATCTGTTCATCATCACTACCTTGTTGGTCGTAGCACTGGGTGAAACCGTCAACGCACCGTAACTAACTAAGCTTGATAACCACGAAGGATTATATTTTGATGAAATTTCCGATATGCGATTTTACTGTAGCGAATGGAGCTTGGTAGTCTATTACAACCTAACAACATATTGGAAAGAACTCTATGGCATCCGAAAATCAATCCGGAAACTGAATCAGTTATGCGATGAAAAAACTCGGCTGTCAAGAGATCTATGTTATGCCACTACCCAAACATTGAAACATCTATTGTTAGAAATCGAACAAATGAACGACATATTATACCAACAAAATAAATATCCACGAACTCGCAATAAGCGAGCACCATTTGGATTCATAGGAACGGTCACTAATAAATTGTTCGGAATTCTGGACCAAGATTTTGCTGACCAATATGAAGGGCAAATAAGTGAAATTAAGGCAAATGAAGATTATGCTAGACAATTATTACGAAATCAGACCTCAATAGTAGAGAACATGGTCAACATTATGAAAAGAAACCACGAGGTTGTTCAACACCAATTCAATCTAATGAATACTCAAATCGAAACAATAACGAATCAATTAAACAATTCACAATATGCGGCAGTACTTCATCAAGCAGTCAATTCCGCAGCTATTCTGATAATTGGGAACCTAGTAACATTTCAACGTTTACAAAGGAAAATTCTATCACTCATTACAGACATTAAACATTTAAACACCTGCACAACTTAACGAGAAGCTGATAACAATTCGTGAACACTTACCGCCCAATGTAGTACAATTACCAGGGACTGGGAGTAAGTCCTTTCTAATAACACTTTACAACTCAATGCATGTGAAGACAAGAATTACGGGAAAGAATGTACTATTCGACATTCGAATTCCTCTGGTGAGCACAGAAACCTATCGATTGTATGAAATAATAACTATTGCTACTATTCACAATAAACAATATATCTACATCGATCCCTCCAGCAAGTATCTGGCCATAAACCGACGAGAAGATCGATTTAGCCCAATAGAAGAAGAAGATTTCAAAGGGTGCGAGAGGTTAACAGAAGACCAGCTTGTATGCAACTTAAACCAACCGATCGAATCATACATCACCATTCTGTAGACTACGAACTAAAGAAGCGAATAACTATTGGAGAAAATTTTACCAGCCAAGTATGTGGCTATTTGTATTACGAGAAAGCCTCGAAGGTGAGGTTGTGACAATAAAGGACAACTGTTATCACTATATGGCAATGGAATCATTCAAACAAGAGGAGATTGTATTATAAATCATAAGACTCTATACATAAGCTCAAACGATCGCAGTTCGAAAATGCACATATCACCTATCCCAGAAAATACGGTTATATCTAACTTCATAACCATGAGTAAAGATCAGCTGTCGAATTCGTCAAAAATTACTACTATGCCACAACTAATTCAAGAAGTAAACAATAATCATATAAAAAACTAGACGATGCAATCAGATTTCAGCAAGAACGCATAGAAAATATGCCAAAACTAAGCATCCATGACCTACATCACTACAGTATGCCATATCTGATCATATGTGGTGTCATTGCCATCGGTCTTTGGATATACTGCAGACGAAAGAGGAGTGAATGAACTCTGCATTGTGTAAAATTTATCATTTTGTTTTTTATTGTTTGTAAACAATTTTTATACATAAAAATAGTCAATTAATTATTATTCGTGCAGTTATTTTTTGTAACTTGTTAATAAATATTTGTAGTAAATTAAACTCAGTGTCGTTACTTAAACACATTGATTTTTGGTTTCAACCAACTCTCAGAAATGCAAATTACATCCACTGGGGAATTCCTAAGAATGTCCCGTAATTCATCAATTTTAGGGAGTATACTACGAGAGTTATATGGAAAAAGTTAATTTCATTTCGTTGCTTACACAAAATGTTAAGCAAAGTACCTAAATTGCCTGGTACAGCCGTCTCATCACCGTAAACCAAATTCACAACAACGATCACAACAGGCGAGCACACATCCATGAAATAGAGTAGAAAGATTAATATGAGCAATATAAGCAATATATGAATATTCAGAGAAGCACCTAGTAAAACTAATAATTTTAAATATATAATATACAAACAATTCAATACTAAATAAATCTAAACCAAAGCAGCAACAGGTAAATGACCAACTTAGATAACACATTATTCAATTTTATTAACTCTTACTTATCAGCTGCTCCAACTTATCCATGGTAAAAATAGGAAAGGATCATTGTTCCGATCCAAACAAGACCAGACCGTGAGAAGACCGTCGAGATATGCTTACTTTTCTGCAGAGCCCGAGCCATCCTTTTTATAGAATAATTCTTTAAAGTCAGACTCTCATTGATGTAAATTGGACTGTGAGAATCAGTATGACGGGCTAACCCAATATCATGCAGTGATAGAGGTTTAATTTCACTGGCACGGCGCTCCTTTATTGTTTTTCGTACAGATGATAACACAGCAGTCTTGTCACTAGAGTCTTGCAGTTTAATTATAATGATGGAATTTGTTTGGGTTTTATCTATGCTGGACCTAAAAATGCTCACAGCCTTAGGAGGAATGTTCATTCCGAGTTTTGCACAAAGTGAAGTGAAGCCTAAAGGTAGATCCTCGTTGTCAATACGAGGTACACCAGCAATAATCATGTCATAGGCTTTATGCTGACATTCAATATGATCCAGTCGTCTATCCAGTGACATCAGATTTGTGTTGATGTGCGAAATATTATCACCGGCGACAACTTCTCGGACAACGTATTTTGTTGTGATGTCTCTAGTTCATAAAGGAGAGATCTCACATTTATATCTGCAATGGTTTCTTTCAGTTTAGTTTCCATTAACACTGTCAAATTGTGTATCTTCATTTCCATGTCCTTAGCAAACGCCGATATTTTATTTTCAACCTTAGTCATAAAAGTTAACATATCTGGTACATTTGCTGGCAATGCGTGGTGGGCAGAAATTCCTGTGAACCGAAATGTATCTTTCAGGTTGACGGAAAAGTTGTGATCGCATCAAGTTACAGCGAATATTAGTCAAGGTAAACCTTAAATACGCGCATTTCAGCCGGAATCTAATAGAACCCAGCATCAAATATTATAAACTGTGATTTGTTGAACTAAAGTTGCGACAAAATTCATCTGCGACAACATGCGATAATAATAATTGTTTTTTTTTCCCTATCCAAGTATCTCTTGCCACAAACAAATTTCTGAGATAATTGTCCTAGATTTTTCGGGATATAACTCCTTCTTTCTTCTTTCCCTCATTAACAATATTTCTACCTGCTGTTATGGGAAAGATGCGAATGATAAGATACCTTGACTTTATGTACAAAGCAACTGGGAAATAAACAGCAATAAAACCGTAAATAAGTAATGCCAATAAAGTTATTAATCATTTGGCCATTCGTTTGATTAAATTATATATTGGATTATATTGCATCAATCCAACGACTCCAGCGCACGTATTTGAGTTTACTTTGACTTCATGAACTTGGTGTTTAAAAAAAAGGTTATTGTTTTTGAGTTGATTTAATTTTGTCGTGAATACTGAAGCTAGAGTCTTCTTTATCAATAGCTGGGAAAGGTACGGGCACTGAGCATACTATGCTTAGTGGTACGGGCGTAGCTCTCGATAATTATGAGGACCCGGAAAGTAGAAAACTTTACCGCATATTTTTAAAATTTCAATAGACAAATTTTTCAATGAGAAACATAACAAATAAATGTAAGAAATGTAATTTTTGAAAATTTAGAAAGCATGCATATAAATAACAAAACCCACGATAATTTGTCGAATATGGCTGGAAAATACAATGGCTTATAAACAAAAATAAATAATAAGTGCGCATTTCGTACAATGTTCAATTCATTCCTTGAATTTAATACGTAGCAGTGCAGCCGTTGTTGTTGTTTGGAAGCTGCTACTTTTTTTGATAACGTGCAATATGGAATGCATTTCAAGGGAGACCCATGAATGCCCGAATCCTAAAATTATTCCGAATTAATATCCCGAATAAAAATCTCGACTTTTTCGTAGCACACAGTCCCGAAAACAAAAGTCAATCATAAAATCCCGAATAACAAAATTCTGAACGACAGCACCTACTCTAAAATCCGGAATTACATTCCCGCATTATTCCGCAATATGTACCTATATTTCGCAATCTTAAGATTGAAAACAATTATCAGAAATGATAAAGGAACAGTACAGCTGTGTTCGTTTGTGTCCGCAGAACAAGGCAGAATAAAAGATAAACGAAAGAATGCCTCAAACATTTTCATAGAAGACATATAAATGAAGCGAACATTACAAATAGTTCGCTTCAATCGACAGAACAATTTGTTCTCTCCAGTATATGGGAGTTCTAGAACAAGGTACACAAAAGAACGCAGCTTATAATTGCTAGTGAGTGGAAAAAACTATTTTACTAACGAATAATCTTTTTAAAAAGAAGTCTCAATGCAAAAGCAGACATTTCATATCAGCAGGAACCGTATACTCTTAGTACGGATTGGTGCTTGCCTTCCATATACGCCAAAGTGAGCGGTCAAGTCAAGTCAAGTGTTCTTCACACGCGACTAACGAAATAAAACGAATTATGGCGAAATTATAACCGAACCGATATCCCGGGATATTTGAAAATGTTTACGTACAGGCTTTACTTTTGGCCTAGATTTCACTTTTGTCTTTGGTTCACTTTAAACTTTAATTGTTCGAATAATTATTAACTTAAGGTTATCTGTTATTTGATAATTTTAGGATTTAGAGGAATAGGGAAGTCGGATGGGAGTGGGAAGTTGTGGAATGTTAGAGATTTCTCTAACTTATTGTGAATTGAAGACCGGCGTTTCTTCCAACATGGTGAGAAATATACCGAAAGTCCGGAATGGTGTTGGCGAAAGAGAAATTAGCAAATTTGTGTATGGCTGTATTCCGACAAAAATAAAAGTTTTTTTTATAAATATAAACATCGGTCGAAATCCTCATCATCAAAAGGTTTTTGAGGACAGGATGGCAAAGTCGCTATAACCAAGCTCCGGATTAGTCTTCCAAGAGAGAGAATAAGAACGTCCCCCAAAAAAATATCAAGAAAGGAAAAATTCAGGAAACGTGAACGCGGATTAGTAAAGTTCTAGTGTACTAATCGTGACGAAAGCGCCGCATCAGCGGATCCCTATTCTCGGCCAGTTGTTCACGCTGAGAATTTCACTGATTTTCCATCTCAGATGAACTAAATTTTGTATACAGTTCATATAATTGAGAGGGATCCACGTGAGCGGAATCGCGGAACAAGAGCGTTAGCGCTTCATTATCCAGGAAGTCCACCTGAGATTAATAGTAGAGTCATCCCAGGATTGCGTCAAACTACCACACGACAGGACCCAATATAGTGAGAATATTGGATTGTCCAACTCCACGCTAACGTTAGCGAATTTGTAAGAGCTCATCCTTCCGGAATTACTCTAACTAGTACGCTCGTTCTAATCCAGTGAAGCCCGAAGGACACCTGCAGCGCCAGATTTACTTCGTTTTGGAATCCAGCCACTCAATGAAAGCTTTCTTTGTAAATTAATTTAGCGTTAGGATAAAATTGTCATCTAAATACTTTTCAGGTATATAGATACGAAGTTAATCAGCCATCCGACATGGTCATGAATGACATTTATGGTTTTATATAATTACACGATTTTTTTATCAAGCACGGCGGAACATCTCAGAGGCGCCTCTGCGTGGGATCCCAGCAATAGAACTTGTAAGTTACCTTGCGCTCTTTTTGTATTGTCACTTTTTGCAATTGAGAAAAATTACATTAAGTTTAAATTAAAAGCATAAGATTGTGTTCCAACACAACGAATACTATTAAAGTACAAGTGCAGTATGACATAAGCGGTGCGAGCAATATTCGTCAAGTAAGGCCGCAGGCATAGATTTCATTACATGTTCCACTAGCGAACACAAAATGTCACGACCATGGTATGGATAAACGTAAAGTTCAGAAGAATAACGTGAAATTTTGCTTTGATTCAATTGTAACGATATCTAGAGCATTTGAATGGCTCATTCTCGTAGTTCACATAGCTGGTACTCTTAGATGTACGACATTATCTTTGCTTATTGTAAGTTGTTATAGGTTATAGGGCGATACGCCATGAAGTTAACATAGTTGAATTTAAACGAAAATTTCTTTTGTACGATAGAAACCTTGAACGGGGATTGTTGCAAGTTGATACATTAGATTACTTAAATTTTTGAGTTCTTTTACATGCCTTGGTATCTATCTTAAGGCATGGGCAGTATTAATAATAATAATTAAAAGTATTTTTTTGTTCCCATATGAACTGATCTAGAATTTTATTCGAAATGTTAAATTAGGCTCAGTACATAGTTGATTTCATTATATAGCTCAAGGTTCAGGGGCGGCTCCTCATTGGAAGCAAAGGAAGCACTGCTTCCCTTGACAAAATAAAAAAATCCAAACATAACATTTTGCTTTAAAATATTCTTAGAATATTTAAAAAAATGTATAAAATTCAAAGAAGTTTACTCCTCTGGCATCACTAGATACAACCTGAAATAATTTTTAAGTAACGCCCAATTTTCTCCTACAAACTAAGAACATACCACCCAGCCCAATGTCATTATATCGCTACTAACATTCTGTATGGTACGCTGTCCAAAATGTAGCGTATGACCCACCCACCATCATTCCACCCAGCACCAGATCCACCCAGATTTGTCTTGTCAAGCAAGCTACATAATAATCGCGTGGTATGGATGGAACGGCATTAGAATCAAACACCGTTGCCACTGGCATTGCAGTGACGCTGAAATCCCTACAGCGTATTTACAACAACAAAGCCAATGTAAAAAGTTAAATACATTTAACTTTTTTTACTCAAATTCACTCAAGAGTTTGCATGCGTACATTGCTATGGTACGCTGGCCGCAGCGTAGCGTTTGGCAATTGATTTACACCCCGTGATAGTAACTTTCATTGATAAATTCATAAGTATATGCTGGTGCGGGTGGGTGTCGGTCTTGCTCACGATTTATTTAAATGCTGCCAGATGTTAACAAATTCATAGCTTTTTTTAAATAACTTTTATCCGACCTACGTGACGAATATTGTGAAATTTTAGGAATAGTTTTAGAATAGTAAACGTGGATGGATTTACATGGGATTTTTTGTTTTAGAATTAGTCAGTGGGCTTACTTGTTTACGTTTTTGGGGGTTTTGGGGGGAGGATGGTAGCTACACTCATGGCGTTGTCCAATTTTGGCCGTGTGTAATACCAAATTGAAGCTTTTGATGAGATTTATTAAATGGCATATTTTCTTTTGCTCTGTAAGAAACTTTATAACCGACTTTTTTCACACGAATATCTTTAAAATGCGTGATTTTCGAATTTGTGTACAAAGGAAGGTTTACGTTACGGGCTGATTTTTCTTTTAAACTCTTCCGCATAATGTTTTACATATCTCATGTGAACATTTAAATTTTATATGTTTAACCGATATGTCTTGATGTGAAATAAATTTTCCAGTTTTTTCGTGTAAAACGTTTTTACATGGAAGTACTTACATTAAAGTGCGATAATCTTCTAAACTATACTTACCGCAGAGGTAAAAAATTACATCACAACATTCGCAAAAGAACGTAGATGCGAGTTAATATGCATATATTAGATAGATTATAAGTACGTTTACATGAATACTTGAAGCATACTTGAAGTATGCTTGAAATAATCAAAATATCATGAAAACGCTCATTCAATCCGTAAATTTCAACTTAAGTAATTGGAAAATTAAATTCAAGAAAAATTCAACTCAAGTAATTGGAGTTAATTCAATCAACCGCCCTACCTGAGCTTCAAGTGGATTTCAAGCCAAGTATTTATGTAAACGTACTGTATGTCCTGTTTTATTAGTTTTTAGCAAAAATGTAATGATTAGAAAATAAAATATATTAAAAAAACTTTTAAATAAATTATAGGCTAAGTAAAAAATAATTTTTTCTTTCACCCAAGAAAAGTTTAATTAAAAACTTATTCTACCCAATAACAATATTTTAAAATTATATTATCTCGTTTGACTTTAAATGTTTGAATGTTTTTTATTATAAATTTTTTTTAAACATATTTTATTCATATTGTGCAAAAATAAGATATTGACTATCTATAATATTACGTACGTTTCTGTTTAATTGCGAACGAGTATACCTAAGTATAATAATAATGGTAATTGAATTGAAAAGAATGAATTAGATGATTAGATTTTTTGCGTACGTTGTGAAAGGGGATATTGAGTGAAATTTTTGTATTTGCTTAATTATGGGGCAGGCAGAATTTGCTTCCTTCTCTTTCAAGAGCAAGAATAAATATGAATATTTATATTGTGTATTATTGACATCATTGACTTTGATACATGTATAATTACTTATAGTAGCAATGAAATAGTCTGAAAAGCGGAGCTATAATTTACATAAAATATATTGCTTCGCTTCTTCTGAATCCCACGAACCGCCACTGTCGTATATATATAATTTTTTTTTATGTGTATAATGACTCTTTATTTTTTGGCTCTTTGGCTCTTTTCAAACTTCCTTAAAAATTTCAACAAAAATTTTAAAATTTAGCACCGAGACCGAAACCGAATTAAAATAAGAAGTCGAACGAACGAAAAATTTACGCGATACCGTTATAGAGTCCCGCGAGTGCAGCCTGTAGTATCATGGACCTCTACAAACTGCCCTCATCATCCCTCCAGCTTAGCATCTCTAACAGAGTGCTTGTCCTTCCCACAGCACTTGCAACGATTCCTAAGCGAGGAGAAGCCCCGTGGACTAGTGTTGTAAATGCTGTGGCCTGCTATCACCAGTAAAAGACAAGAGCTCCGTCCTGCACCGACGATAGTGGTTGCCATGTGCAGTTGAATGTGTCTGCGTTCGTTGCCAGATATTCGAGACGTAAACGTCTCTTCAACCTGTCAACGAAGTGGCGCTTAAGTGCGTGTGCGTGGTGTTGTGGGTCAGTGTTCTGATTCCCATCTTCGACTCTCATGTAGTAGAGGTGAATTGTAGATTTGGCCAGTGTCAACACAAAGCTAATCAAACAATTCACTCGACTACATACCTTTGGTCCCCATAGAAACGATGTCCTAGTAATGCCGAAATTCGGGTGGATCAACTGACACATACCGCGCACGAGTTCCATTAGACCCTGCAAAGCCGGACAAGTGAAGAACCTGTGAAACAGGGTGCCCTCACCAGCACAAACTGTGCAAATCCTCTGAACTCGGCGGTCGATATGTGACAACTGATTAGGATGCATAAGACTGTGATGCAGCAATTTGAATGCTACATCAGCATCTTTGTAACTAGAAGGATAACTGTAGACTACTCTGCAAGTTATCCCTCCCATCACGCCCATATTCACCCCGAGGTGTGTTCGCCATCTGTTGTATCCTGTATACTCCGGAGGTCTTATTGACATAAGCACGTCACGGAGCACACGTGTTGTAAGTGTGCTGAAAGGTGTGTGTGGTGGTCTGTTCAGAACGAAAGCATCTTCCAACTTAGTGCCAGGGTCACTGGTCCCAAGTTGGCGAAATCTCTCCCGCGCAGAAGCAGCCAGGTCGTGTAGTTGTGCAGTGTTAGTGTTTATTCGACAGTTTCCAGAGATATCAATAATATCTCCGAGAACCGTCAGTGTATGCGTGTCAGCTTCAAAACCCCGAGCATTACCGAACACTGAATCTATTAATTCAGGATTAAACCTGATTGGAATCGACGCGAATTGCGTGTACCTTAGAGCATTCCACTGAAGGTGAAATGCTGGCCTGATTCTGCCCCAGGTCTGAATCGTTGAGATTAGATCCTGTGGCCAGTCACGAGGATAAGGTGGTCGAACAGAGAGTAGGTAGTAATACTCCTCTATGCCGATCCCTCCCAGTACATTCACCCACAGTTGAGAAATCAAGCTATCTCTCTGGCAAAATACTCTTTGGAATGCCCGCACTTGGAGACACCTTGATTTCACAACCAAGTTAGTGAGACCTAATCCACCTGTCTTGACTGGCAGACAGAGCGTGCTTTCAGCAACCCATCGTCTTCCGCACCAAAAGGCGTCTATCGCTTTTGCTTGAAGAAGACCTACGAAGCCTTCATCAAACGTCTCAGACTTTAGCAGATGAACGATGGACGAGGTAATCAAATAGTTTATCACGACTGACCTACCCATTAAGGATAATGGAAACAGTCGACTACGCCATGAGTTTACAGCTCTAGAGAGTTTCTCAAGAGCGATGCGGCTATTATTTGATTTACTCTCGCGTACGATATACACACCTAAATACTTCAGGCAAGTATTAGTCCATTGGATGTTCAGTGGAGTATCTGTACGATCTCTCCACCTTCCACACCACAAGCCTTGACTCTTACTAAGGTTGATTTTAGCGCCCGCTATACGTTCGAACTGTTCGAAAGCTTCATCTCCTGTCACGAAAATAGACAGATCATCCGCATACGCCAACATAAGAGGCCTCACATTGGTATACGGCAGATGAACCGCATACCGTCCGAGCATTCGACGAAGATTCACCAGTAGCGGCTCCAACGAAAGATCATAAAGCATACCTGACAATGGACAGCCCTGTCTGATACCTCGATGAAACGAGATAGGAGCCAGAACTTGTCCTTGATGCCTAATCAAAATCGCTGAATCTCTATACAGTTTCCCGACGATATCGAGCCACCTGGGCGGAAACCCAAATGCCTCGAGAGCAGTCAAGAGATACTCGTGCGAGACACTATCAAAAGCCTTTTGCTGGTCAAGTGAAATCATGGCCATTTGTGTACCTGTCTGCTCATGGTAGGCAAACAAATGCTTGGCTACCGCGATGTTGTCGTAGATACTACGACCAGGTACACAATAGGACTGTTCCGGGTGTATTACCGAAGCAATCACTGAGCGGAGTATCGCCCCTAATGCTTTGCAGACGATTTTGTAGTCTACATTGCATAGGGTTACTGGCCTCCATTTCCCAATCCTCTGCAAATCTCCCTTCTTTGGAATCAAGCGCATAACAGATCTCCTCCAACTAGAAGGAAAGTCTGAATGCGTCTCAACCGCCGAATTGAAGACTTCCAAAAGGTCAGGAATTAATAAATCCCTGAAACGTATGAAGAATTCTGGAGTCAAGCCGTCATAACCAGGTGAAGTGTGTCGCCTTAGATCCTTTGTCGCAGCAATCATATCCTCCAATGTGATTACTGTATCCAGGAGCTCCTTACTGTCTTCAGAGAAAGTGGGAATATTCTCAAGGAATTCATGAGTGGTCGAGGATGTTGTCGACGTCGATTCAGAGTAGAGACTACTGTAATAGTCTCGAATATATTCTGATAGCTGTTGTCCGTTGAGGACTTGTCCAGATTCATCAATTATCGATTCGACCTCACAAGAAGCAGTACGACGTCTAGTCGCCTGAAAGAAGTACTCAGTTGGAGAATCGCCTTCTCTCAGCCAGCGCGATTGGCCGCGCAGCACAAACTCCAAGCTGTGCTTGTAAGTCTGTGTCGCCAAGCGTTCCTTTATTCCATTGAAATAAAGAATCAAACCCGGCT
The DNA here is from genome assembly GCA_963930735.1 of Dioctria linearis. Taxonomy (NCBI): domain Eukaryota; kingdom Metazoa; phylum Arthropoda; class Insecta; order Diptera; family Asilidae; genus Dioctria; species Dioctria linearis. Next base: position 97,689,508 of record OZ005744.1, on the reverse strand, counting down.
GAGTTGGGAGAAAAGCTGCCACCCGAGAGACCTCGGCCGACAAGCTAGAAGCTTGATAGCCACTTTGATTGAAACTCGTCTCGATAAAAGACCGAATCTGGAGCTTTCCAACATCCCACCATTGACTAAGAAAAGGAAAGTTAACTTTCCTCTCTTGCCAATCGTGCCAGAATTCAGTGAACTCATTGATGAACTGCTCGGAATTCAACAAATTGTTGTTGAATATCCAGTATGCAGTTCGTCTTTCAACTAGAGTGCTGGTCGCCACTACAAGAAGATGATCACTAACGGAACACACTTCATGAGTGACACCAACGAAATGTTCTAGTATTCCAGGTGAGACGTAAAGTCTATCAATTCTGGAGCCTGCGAGACTTCCATGGATATTTCGCGAGACCCTCGTGTATGATCTAGTCGTAGGATGCATCCAACGATAGATATCCACGAGTCTGAAAACACCGACAAAATTCCTCAATCGAGTAGCATTGACAGAGTTGAACTCAACTCCAGAGTGCCGATCCATTGAGGGATTCAGAGTGCAGTTGAAATCACCTCCGAGGACAGTTTCGCCGCTAAAATTCACCAGACACGACTGAACACTATCAAGAACTTGTCTTGTAATGTCCTGGTCATGAGGAAGGTACACGTTTACTACCTTGATATTTTTGTCTTGAATGACAAAGTCCAAGGAAGAAGCGAAGCCTGGGAAGATATCTGTATAGACAGGAGACGATAGTGTAAATTTGTTGGATACAATGATTGCCCCCCTGAGCCTCGGCGAGGCGCAGGTGTGGCAAACATTGCATAGCCAGTGTGTAAATAAGCATAGCGCTCAAGTTGTGTGTATGTGTCTTGTGTAAAATTCGTCTCCTGTAGAAGCGCGATGTCTATATCGAACATTTTGACATGTTCGATAGTGCTGTGTAACCTTGTATGTGCACTTAAACCCCCGGTGTTGATCGAAGCTATCTTGCACATTCAAAGAGATAAAAAGCTCAAACGATGAATGTGCGACGTCTATTGACGAGGAGAATCGGCCAAGCGATGCTCCTGAAGCAACTCCTCCACCTTCCTATGGAGACGATCTAACCGAGCTACATGGTTGTACTTCCTCCTCTTCTTGGACTCCTGTTGTAGTATTCGAAGCTGAGGAAGTAACAACTCTGGCCTCTCCAGCTCCTTTACAAGAATGCTCCAGATTTTATCTGAGTTCTTCTTGTACTGGAGCTGGTCAAGAATTTCAGAGATCTTCTCCCTAGGAATGTTTTCCATCCCCTTCGAGACCTCAAATTGGCTACCAGTCGAAATGGTGCTACCACACGACTCGTAGCCACTGAAGCTCGAGAGATCAGTCTCTTCCAAACCGGTCATATCGCAGTCCGAAAGCTGTTCGAGAGATGCTTCCGCCTCCCTCACAACAACCTTCGAACCGCGGGCACCACTATCGTCCTCCTCCGAGTGGGGCCGTTTTGGAGCGACTGGCTTTGCTGGCTCTGGAGGAGGTAGCATCACACGGTCAACTTTCTTCCTCCTCGTCCTCTTTTTTTTTACTGCTTGGCTATTCGACTCCTCGTCGGAAGTAGCCGTGTTTTCACGTGCCGACGTGGCGCCGTTTACAGCCATATCTATTTTTGCCTCTAGGACAACTTCAGGCACCTTAACCACTGGCTGCTCCAAAATAGCAGGTTGAGTGCCGGCCGAAGGCTCCTTCTCCAGATCCACTACTGTAGTAGTGGCTTCCTTCGAGGGAACCCTCGGTTCAGCCTTCTTCCCGGTTCTCCTGGGGCAGTCAGCAATAAAATGCCCTACCAAATGGCAAGCATGGCATTTCGCTTCGGTGCCAACGTCTATCCAGTGCCTCGAGCCGGATAAGCTCAGGTAAAAGCCCTTTGGAAGCGTACACCCCTTATTTAAGGTGATGGACGCCTCCCGGCTAGTACCGAAGATACCCCGCCCGAGACCCTCGTCCCCAATTTTTAAGGGAATGGCACGAACGTTGCCATGAACCTTCCCAAATCTTCCCAAGAAATTTAGGAGGTCTTCATGGCAAGCTCGCATAGGGACCCGTGAAAACACGACCTTCGTGGGCTTTTCCCTGAGTGGGAACGGCACAAGGTGTCTACCCTCCACCTGGATGCCCTCAAGCATTAGCTTGGTAGCACTCTCGAGGGTTGTGGTATACACCTCAACCATTCCCCCAGCTATTATCCCCGTGGAGAATAGCTGCTCACAGGAGACGACGCGGAAAATTGCCTTCAAGTATGCGCTCTGAGGACATCCTCTTATGTGCTCGAGCTGCATACCGTAGCTCTCATCCTGCCATCTCCCGTCGAAGAAGCCCTGCAGACCCGCACTGGTCTTGGGCCGAGGCTTACCTGCGTCCAATGGGGCTGGACGAGGAGTGATGCCTTTACTCAAAATTTCTATGGTGGAAGCCTGCTTGGAACCGCCACTTACCTGTGCATATGAGATCCCTGACTGTAATGCTGGGGATCGTAGTGCTACTGCTTGTCCTCCTTGTACTGTTGGCTGCTTCTTGGAGGCGCTTGAAGAAAGCGGTGGCCTCATGACAGCATAATTTGCCTTTGGCGCTGAATCCGAAGCCATTTTAACAACATCCTTCAGCGTAGGATGTTGTCCCAGGCTCAAAGCCGTCGGTTCAGCTTTGGTCAGAGATGCAGCTACCGATGCTGCAGAAATTGCTGTAGTGTCCCGGGCTGATGCTCCAGGTTCTTCAGGTACAGCGGCCTCTGTGCTTCCTGCAGTCTTCTCCGACGGAGTTGGCTGCAGTTTATTGGCCTCTTCAGTAGGGCCCTTGATGGCCTTTTCTGTGGGCCCTCTTATAATTTTTTTTTTAGAAGAAGAGGAAGAAGGCTTTGCATTCTTCTTCCTCGTTCCGTTTAGTTTGAGGGGATCATCACTCCCCCCAGAATCGCTGCTGCTCATTTGAGTACGGCAGCAACGGATTTGCTTTTATTTAATTTTTTTATTAATTTATTAATTTTAATACTTTAATTTAATTAATTTAATTTTTCGTCGATTGTTCCTCTCGAAATCAATTCAATACACTAAATTTGTTCAAGGTTGCCATGTTGCCATGGCAACAACCGAAATAATTTAAATATCCCAACTTGTCACTCAATTTATTCTTTTTTAGCAATTAATTTATTAATATTTTAACAGTTTTTTTTAAATATTTTTTCACTAAACACACTGCACATAAAACACTCAATTCCAATATAAGATTTGGTCACTTTTCCGGGATTTTCGCTACTGTTCTTCACTGTTTATAATTATTTTTTCTGTAAGCTCTGAATTGACACGTCTGTTCTTTAGGAAAATAATAATAATAATTTATTAGAGGATTTGTACAAAAGATTACATCTTTTTATAGTACAGTGAAAATGGGGAATTCAAAATATAATATAATGCAAGAGGAAAAAAAAATAAAAAATAAATTTAAGAACAAATAAAACTATAATAATAATATAATAATTGTAACTAACTGAGAGATCAAAATAGATTGAAAAAAAAACAAAATCTACAAAATAATAAAATAAAAAAATAGAAAATATAATTGAAAAGACCAGAATTTAATTTGATTCTAAGCTACGTAGCAAAATTGTGTTATCGGCACATTTTAGATTAGGAAGAATCCAGGAAACGCTTAAGCTCATTCTTAAAATCAGATGTCCGAGATTGCCCTCTAACGTTCACCGGAAGGGAATTCCATATACGAAAAATAACGGAAAAATAAGAACGTTGCCCAACAACATAACGTGCACGAGGAATCAGAAGACTTACATGACGGGACGAATGCAAGAATTGCAAGTGACTAAATAAATACGAAGGAAACTTAGAGATTATCAAATTTCGTAGGAAAACTAATGATCTAATTTCTAAGTATGTATCCAAAGAGCATCCTAGTACAGAATTTCTATAAGCAGAAACGTGATTGTGACGTCTTAAACCATAAACAAAACGTACGCAATCATTAAAAGCTACATTTATCTTACGACTGCACACAGAGTCAAGCCGCGAATAAATTGTACTACAGAAAGTGAAATGTGGAATTAGCAGTGCCTTAACTAGCTTTAGCTTTAACTCAACCTGGAGCAGACTACTCGACAGACGAAGCAATCGAAGACCGCCATATATCTTTTGTAATAAGGAATTAACATGATCACAACACTCCAATTTACTATTGAAAAAAACACCAAGGTTCTTAACCTTCCTGGCATAAGGCAAAAGTACCTACTCCATTGAGATATATAGAGGGAAGATCTGAAAACACAAGATCACTCCTATAGAAGACCATACAAGAAGACTTCAGGGGATTCAACAAGAGTCAGTTGCTAGTGGCTCAATCAGATATATTTATTAAATCACGGTTAACTCGATGTATGCAGTCCTCCATTAATCCAATTGAACGAGATAGATATATCTGAACATCGTCAGCATACATGTGGATGTTCACGTCTTCAATAATATCAGGAAGATCATTTATGAATAAGCTAAAGAGAAGCGGCCCAAGAATTGAGCCTTGCGGAACACCACATTTGACGCTAATCCACTTTGATTTAGCATCCCCAACTTTAACGTGCTGAGAGCGGTTGAAAAGGAAATCTGAAATCATTCTAGAAGAGCAATGAGAAAAATTATATATTTTTTGCAGTTTCGATAAAAGTAAACTGTGATCGACGGAATCAAATGCTTTAGTGAAGTCGAGGAGTACTAACGCTGTTAACAAATTACTGCCGAGTGAATTGCGTATATCAGTAGAAACTTTCAACAAGGCAGTTTCACTGCTATGGCCAGAACAAAAACCGGACTGCCATTTCGAAATGAGCTTATTATCCGACACATACTGAAGAATCTGTGAGCTCATTAATTTCTCGATAATTTTGCTAAGATAACAAAGTAAGCTTATTGGCCGATAATCAGAAGCTGACTTTGGTGCAGAGCATTTAGCCAAAGGTATAACAACAGCATTTTTCCATATTATGGGAAACTTAGAGAAAGTGAGGCAAGAGTTAAAAATATAAACTAAACTGTCAAGAATTACGGGCAATAACAATTTGAAAAATGATGGTGCAATATCATCTGACCCGGTGGCTGCGGACCTAACGGACATGCATGCCTTGAAAACCTCTTCATGTGATACACATCGGAAACTGAAACTGCTGTGACCTTCCCCGTTCAAACTGATATTAGGGGCGGGTTATGTTGAGGAAATATTATAGGTGTAGTAAAATAAATATTAAGATCATCAGTATTCAAGTCACAAGGTGGCAAACCATTTCCGCATACGCCAAACCGCTTCAAATTAGACCACAGTTTCTTAGAAGGCAGCGATGAATTTAATAGGTCTTCTTTGTCCTTTTAATTACAGTGTTCGTCTTATTTCTAATTGCTTTGAACCTGGAGAAACATTCCTCCGACTTACACCTCTTGTACCTGCGAAAAAGTAGTTCTCTTTCAGCAATTAGACACTCGATTTCACGAGAGTACCATGGAATACGATTTGGCGTAATCCGTTTTATATGTAAAGGTGCATATTTGTCGTGAAGATATGATATGAAACCAAAAAAATATTCAATTGTTCCTCGACTGAAGAAGAGTCCTGAATACAAACCCAAGGAACGGTGAAAGCTTCCTCAAGCAAATTTTGTACATCAACTTTATCGTAAGAACGGAATTTAATTATATTAGGCAAAGGTGAGAAGCAAATGTTGTAAGACAAATAAATAAAGTCATGATCAAATATACTAGGCGATGTTATCTGATTATGAAAAAGGACATTATTGGTATCACATACAAAGAAATAATCCAAAAGCGAGGGATTATTACAATTGTAGTAAGTAGGTAAGCCGTTATTAATATTTTGTAAAAAGCACGATTGAAAGAAGTGTAAAAAGCAGTCAGCAGTGCTATTGTTACGTAAGAGATTTATATTAAAATCTCCGCCAACTACTATATTGGTATATTTTTGTGAGAAATGGGACAGCGATTTACCTAGTTCCACAGCATTGCCAAGATTAAATGTACCTGGCGGGCAATAAACACTAATAAGAAGCAATTTCTCTGTAGCACAACTCACCTCAACAGCCAGAAACTCAATGCCACCCTCAATGGATCTTTTAATAATTTTGGATTTAAAGCAATCCTTTACAAAAATAACAACTCCTCCTCCGATCTGACATTCACGATCACGCCTAAACAACTTATATCCAGGAATTGCAATCGAGTTAGATAAAATACTTTTATTAAGCCAAGTTTCGGAGATGAATATCGAATGCACATTACTGCTATAAAAAATTCCTTGCACTTCAGTAATCTTTGGTCTAAGGCTTCTTGCATTAAAATGGCAGATGTTAAAGCCATTTGTTTTTTGGGAAAATATGTTGAGCAACGTTCTCGTACTATTTAATCCAGGAATATGAGTAGATTTTTACATTAGAAGGCAACCTGGGACACCGAGCAATAACTCCAATCAACATGACAAAAACACAATTTAACCAAAAGAAATGGAGAATTATTTATAAAATTAACCAAAGAAAACAAACTTTAAATACTAAAAAAAAAAATTGTTATAGTAACAAAGCAAAAAGAAAGAAACATAAAATCAAATCAAAATTAAGAGAAAAAAAAATAAAATAAATTACTAGCATAACCTTCTTATACAACGCCCTGAAACTTTGCATCCAAATCAACAAGTTGACACAGGTTAATTAATCACTTTGAACGGGCTTTGTGAATCATTTTTGCGAGCACAATACCATTTTTAGTGTAAACAGATGATATCAGATTTTTTCGACGCAAGCTAAGAGCACGTTGCAGAATTGCATTGGATCCAGGAGATAAACTCTCGAAGCACTAGAGTCGGCCGTCAGAAGAAAAGCCACTGTCGATTGCATTTAATTTTAAACGACTCTGGTTAATGCGAAGTTTTTGCATAAATGAGCGCCGTTCAGCAGCACTAGACAATTTTAAAACAATCGATGACCTTGCGGTATTACCGTTAGATTTGATTCTGGAAGCGTCAGCGTATTTTTTTTGCAATTTCAATAGGTTTTTCACTAATAAGGAAAGGTACACCTTTAATAATAACATCAGATTGCCGTTGACCACTTTGCAGATGTTCATTGCCCCGGGAAAGCGTCTCACATCTATCTTGCAGTAGCCCTACTTGGTCAGCCAATGTCTGAATTCGTCGATCGTAATTTGCAAATAAACCCTGAATTTTCTTCATTAATCGGTACTCCATTTCGGACAATTTTTCATTTAATAGCTCCGCAAGTTTACTTATTAATTAATTCTCAAGAGGGTCAGACGAAAGAGAAGTTATTGGCTGTTTACGGCCACTCCGTGTTTGCACGCAGGTGTCGGAACCTACAATGCAGCTATCATCGCTGGCATTTCGATTCTTTGCCGAGCCTTAGACGACATTATTTTAACGAAGAATACACAATTACTGAAGATATTTATACAAATTTAACACAACACGCACTCGAGCAAACAGTGTGCAAATAATTAAGTATGCTTACGCAAAAAAAAAAAAACGCGGTAATACTGTGACAAGGAAAATTTACAGGAGCGGTTGAAGAAACGTCTACTCGATATCGCACATCACACTAAACTGATATATATGTGTACTGTCGCTTACCTTCAGAACAGGCGTAATAATTTCACTTTGATTGTAGAATATATGTCTACCTTTTATAACGTAATTATGACGCTGTAAGTTTTTTCATTATTCCCTTCACTCTCCCGGAGCCCTTTAACGTGGAGGTCGCCTAGGTCCGCTCTACTCTCTTTACAGGTCAACAATGGACACTGAACTAATTTGCTGCCCTCAGTGTCGTATGGATGGTTGGGACATGCAGTGAAGGCATATCATCTGCGCCTTCAATATTGGATGTAGGTAAGTGACGTCAAGGTCCCTTCAGGACTGAATGTGTTGTTTTTATTGATAGGCACGAGATTTTTTTTTGATTATGGCAGACGGCAGCGGCAGGTTTTTCGTGGAACCTCCCCACACTCTCCGCCAATGAGCCCAGGCGAGCTAGCGTGCCGCCCTGCAATCAACGCTGTCCGTCGAGTGATCTGTCAGCTCATGCTGGCAGTCTGGACTTCACGTCCAAGCCAATCACTCTACTTAGTTCAATAACAAAAATGGCGCCCAACGCGGGGCCACCTAAATTATACTTCGGTGGTCTAAGTATAAATTTTACTGGGGACTGAGACTTAGATTGAGACGATCATCTGGTGTCTGCTAGTTGATTGACCTCAAGTCTCACATCCAGTAGAAGTTATATGTGGACCTGAGTCTAATTGGTTTGGTATTAGAATATTTTTTGTAACGTAAAGTAAAGTTTTTCAAGTAAAGTAAAGTTAAAGTTATGAAAAGTTTTGAAAGTTTTGATATTTTTGATTTGAGAATCGTTCATAACGTAATGTTCTGAAGTTTTTGGAAAATTGAAGTTCGGCTTTAGGTTTGACTTTGGTCAAGCCTCAAGCCTGAACAGTTTGTGGATTTTTTTTTTTAATTTGTTGAATTTTTAAAAGTTTTTGAATTTTGTTTGAAACCATCTTTCCCGCTGGCCTTCTGCCATGGAAATGGTAGGTGGCCTCACGAATTTTTTTGCATTCCGGTACTCATGGAGCCCGTTTATTTTGGTCGTACGACTGGACAGGGCCATGAGCCTGTAATATGACTTATTGGCTTATAGCTAATTAATTGACCTAGTTCGTGGCGCTGCCCAGCTGTGTGGCTAGGTAGACGGGTCGGTCTGAGCAAAAGAAGGAAGGAGTTTTCGTGACTGGAATGGTTGCCTGATGCCCTCGGAGATCGGAAGCTGGCATGTTGCTAACTGTCTGACTGAGGATATCATCCAACTTTCTCAGCTCCGATTTCTCCAACTGACTTTTCCAAAGATTTCCCATAGAGAATCGTGAATAGCTAGTCTTTCTTGCACACATTCACGTCACTTACTTGTATCATCCTTCTGACCTGAAATTTTTGGAGAGAGCGAGCATTGTGAGGTGATTTTGGAGTTTCGTGCTTGTGTGCGGATCTGTCTCGTGGTGCTGACCTGGGATTGTGTTAGTCAGTTCGACGGGGGAATGGTGGCTGCGTCGGCATTACTTTAGGCTGGTGGCCGCCGCGGTATGGCTAGTCTATACCAAGAGGAGAATGTCGATTCACCATTCCTTAGTTTGGTAACTGACTTGAAGTGACCAATACAATGCCCAGCGAGGTCTCATTGGATGGAGCTGCGCACGGGGGTGAAATTCTCGGGTCACGGCTGTGCTAGACCTTTCTTTGAGAGGAGTTTTGGAGAGAGCTGAGGAGAATATTTTTCGTTTTTTTTCTGCTGTGAGTAATTTTCTTCTCGCTCGAAATTTTTGTAAATATTTATTTATTTGGATTCTTACTCATTTTTTTGAGAATTTTTGGATGTACATATATCTTTATATAATATTTATTATGTCGAGTTAATTCTTCGCTTGTCTGTATTTTAATTCTTATATATCACCCATGGTAGATTAGTATATCGCTCTTATACAGTTTACAGCAAAAAATTTTTTTGAAGAATTCTTTTGCTTTCGCTAAAATTTTATTTTTCTGGATTTCCATCCATTTTCGGAATGTTGTTTTGTGCTCGTTTTGAGAATTCTTCGTTTAGATCTTTGTAATTGTTTATGTATTTTCTTTGCTAAAATGTCCCGTTTGTATATAAATTGTATACCTTTTTATGTTCAACTGTGATATTAGGTATAGATAATCGTGTTGTTGATATACACAAGTATATATTTCAATGTTCGTATTTGTTGAATCTGGTGATCATTAGGATCCTTTTTTGGTGGCGACTATCATTGGACGAGATTTCGGGGATGTGTCCTCGATGCGTCATCGGACAATTAGGGCGACAGTCGTAGTCGAATCCGAGCCGAGTGTTGAGGAATACTCATTGGGTCGTGGGTCGAGACACACATTGTATAAAGTTCATATAATTGAGCAGGATCCACGTGAGCGGAATCGCGGAACAAGAGCGTTAGCGCTTCATTATCCAGGAAGTCCACCTGATATTAATAGTAGAGTCATCTCAGGATTGCGTCAAACTACCACACGACAGCACCCAATTTAGTGAGAATATTGGATTGTCCAACTCCACGTTAACGTTAGCGAATTTGTAAGAGCTCATCCTTCCGGAATTACTGTAACTAGTACGTCCGTTCTAATCCAGTGAAGCCCGAAGGACACGTGCAGCGCCAGATTTACTTCATTTTGGAATCCAGCCACTCAATGAAAGTTTTCTTTGTAAATTAATTTAGCGTTAGGATAAAATTGTCATGTAAATATTTTTCAGGTATGTAGATACGTCGTGACATTTTGGGTTCGCTAGTGGAAAATGTAATTAAATCCATTTTCCACTAGCGAACCCAAAATGTCACGACCATAGTATGGATAAACGTAAAACTCAGAAGAATAACGTGAAATTTTGCTTTGATTCAATTGTAACTATATCTAGAGCATTTGAATAGCTCATTCCCATAGTTCACATAGCTGGTACTCTTAGATGTACGACATTAACTTTGCTTATTGTAAGTTGTTATAGGTTATAGGGCGATACGCCATGAAGTTAACATAGTTGAATTTAAACGAAAATTTCTTTTGTAAGATAGAAACCTTGAACGGGGATTGTTGCAAGTTGATACATTAGATTGCTTAAATTTTTGAGTTCTTTTACATGCCTTGGTATCTATCTTAAGGCATGGACAGTATAAATAATAATAATTAAAAGTATTTTTTTGTTCCCATATGAACTGATCTAGAATTTTATTCGAAATGTTAAATTAGGCTGAGTACATAGTTGATTTCATTATATAGCTCAAGGTTCGTTTATAGCTATAACGTTATTCGTATATATATATATATATATGTGTATTGTCGCTTACCTTCAGAACAGGTGTAATAATTTCATTTTGATTGTAGAATATATGTCTACCTTTTATAACGTAACTATGACGCTGTAAGTTTTTTCATTATTCCCTTCACTCTCCCGGAGCCCTTGAACGTGGAGTTCGCCTAGGTCCGCTCTATTCTCTTTACAGGTCAACAAGGGACACTAAACTAATTTGCTGCCCTCAGTGTCGTATGGGTGGTTGGGGCATGTAGGGAAGGCATATCATTTGCGCCTTCAATATTGGATGTAGGTAAGTGACGTCAAGGTCCCTTCAGGACTGAATGTGTGCCGGTTTGTTTTTATTGATTGGCACGAGATTTTTTTTATTATGGCAGACGGCAGCGGCAGGTTTTTCGTGGAACCTCACCACACTCTCAGCCAATGAGCCGAGGCGAGCTAGCGTGCCGCCCTGCAGTCAACGCTGTCCGTTGAGTGATCTGTCAGCTCATGCTGGCAGTCTGGACTTCACGTCCAAGCCAATCACTCTACATAGTTCCATAACATAGGATGGCGAAATGGTGTGCCAGATGGGGAAGCAATAGCAGGTGATTGGGCGGATGAGTTGTTTATATATAAGCAGCTTTGTATCTTTCGAGACGCCGTTTCTCTTTCTGATAATAGGGTTGAGTAGGGAGTAAGCGAAGTTGGCTTTCCTCATGCTTAGTTTGGCGTGATTGTTGAATTTTAACAAATTATTGAAAGAGACACCAAGGTATTTGGTGTTCTTTGAAGTTTGAAGCTTTTCGTTATTGACTTCGATTTCGATGTTGTTGGCACGTGTGGTGAGGTTGGGTCTTCCCCTTGTGGAGGGATTTCAGATTTGTTAAGCTTTATTTTGGTGCCCACTTTCTGTAGAATTCGTCTAGTTTGAGGACATGCCGCTCCACTTTCGTAGCAGCGAATTTGGATGACATGGAGTATTCGTTCGTCAGGGAGTCATCAGCATAAAGTGGTGTGGTGGAATTTGAATTATTGGCAGGCTGATCATAGGTGAAAAGATTGAAGAGAGTTGGTCCGAGGACCGAGCCTTGGGGGACACCAGCACTGACTGATGTTGTTTGAGATTTGACATTCTCAATTTCTATGTAGAAATTCCGAGATGACAGAAAGGTATATATAACCCGGGTGAGATAAGGCGGGAACTCGAGGTTTATGATTTTGAATATTAGCCCCTTTGTCCAGACTGAGTCAAACGCTTTCTCTACATCAAGGAAGCAGCCTACTGTCTGATCCCTTTTGTTGAGGGTGTTTGTAGAATCAGAGAGGAATTTGAGCAAAACGTGAAAAGTGGAGTGCTGGTGCTTGAAGCGTATCTTGCCTGATATTTAGGTCGAGGCAGGTATTTTCTATGTGTTGGCGGACTATTTTTTCGAAAAGTTTGCCCAGGTTGGACAGAAGAGAAACTGGCCGGAATTCGTTAAGGTTTTTCGACCTTCCTTTTTTGTAGATTGGAACTATGCGCGCGGTTTTCCAGACATCAGGAAAGTATGAATTATTGAGGCAATTATTGAAGATAATTGTCAGAAATTCTATGGCGACAGGTGGGAAATTTTTGATAACTTTGTTGGAAATGTTATCTGGGCCGGCGGAGTTTTTGCCTCTGATAGTCCTGATTAGGGCGAAAACGTGAGCAGGATTTTAAAAGATGCTTAAATCATCCGGATTTAAGGACGTGTTTGTAGAATTAAAGATTGTGGTGGAGGATCCCACTAACTGGGCAGTGAAATCATCAACAGTCGAGTCTACGGTGTTCCTAAAGTTAGCATCACTTAGAGATAAGTTGTCTTTGAAGGTGGATTGGAAATATTCCGCGAAAGCGTTGCAGTTTTCTTGGGGAAGATTGTAAGAATTCGAGCCGGTTAAAATGGTTTTGGGGAGTTTGCTTTCCTGTTGGAAATCTTGTTTATGTCCTGAAAGCAGTGTGGACCGGATTGAAAGGAGGCCAGTTTCTTCCTAAACTCTTGACCGAGAAATATTGTCGTTTGTAACTCAATAATTGTTGACAAGCAATTAGTTTGCGATAACACGGTTCTGTAGGCTGGATTGTGGCTATTAATGGTTCTGTGAAAAATACGGTTAAGTATTTTTCGAAATTTCTGCCTATATTTGTGTAATTTTTGCAGTGAAGGCGGGAGATTTTTGTATTTGTAGTGTTTGCTCGGCACTACACTGCAAAAGAAGGCGACATTTCCTTCAATGGCGTTGTTGAGGAAGTCAATGTGGAAGTCAATTTCCAAGTTTGTGAGATTCCGTTGCGAGTCAGGGAGATTTCCTGCGAGAAATTGAGAGAGCCTGTCTTGAAATATTTGCCAGTCAACGTCTTTGAGTGAAGTTGAGGCTTGAGGGTCAGAAGTCAAAATATTTAAGGGTGCGCTGGGGGTGATTGAGAGTTCAACCGCCAAGTGATCAGATTCAGCCATATGTGCTGTGCAGCCGTAATTTGAGAATTGGGATAGTAGCTTAATTAGATTAGAGGTTACGATATAGAAGTCAAGAATTGACCCAGATCGCGGGAAAGTCGGAGTATCCTGCGAGACGACGACGAAATCATGGGTGGTGCTGAAGAGTAGCCAGTCATGTACTGCCTTGCCTGGCGGACTTACGACAGAGTCATGCCACAACGGCTGCGTGGCGTTGAAATCACCACCAAGCACCGTGTGAGTGAAATTGTCCGAGATTCGAGCAATGCTGTTCATGTTATTCTGGATATCAGTTCCCGAGGCGTGGCATCTATTATACAGGGTGTTCGGTAAATGTCTTTAATTCTTTAAGGGGATGAAAGTAGAGGCCATTTGGGTAAAAAAAGTCTAGATACTTTTATATCGAACTCCGCTAGGTTTTCGATTAAATCGATAATATCGGTTCTCGAGATTTTGCATACCTCTTCAGAGTAATTTCGTTATAAGTTCTATTGTAATTAATGGATTGTGACGTTCATACCTTTATTTAAAAGAACACATATTGGCCTTTCTAAGAATGCATAATTAGTTATAATTGTGCCTTCAATTCTTTTAAACAAAAACAGTTTTCTCTAGAATTTTTTATTTCACCAAAATTTTTGTCGCGCTTCATGTACATTTATTCGAAATATCACCATTGCATGAACTTGGCAAAACTATGAAAAAATTTGCGCATTATGTCCCCTTTGCAAAATGAGCTCCTTAAGTGCTATCAACAATAACAATAAAAAGTTATAAGCAAACATTTGGAAGATGTGCCCCTCGAAGTAATCTTCAGTTTTTTCGTAGGATTCTATCTCCTCCTACAGTTTTTAACCTACGACAACCATTTATATGTCATTATACGGGAATCTGAACTGGCTATTAAATAGGGTACTTTTCGATTTCGAATTTCGAAAATGGAGGGGGTAATTTCGAAAAAAAACACTTTTTTACCAAACTTGATATTTACGTAGATTTCATTATTCCGCATCTTCATTTTGCAGGAGGGGCAGGAGTTCAAAGTTTCAACTTTAAGCGGCTATATTTTCTCAACCAAGCATTGTTCTAGCAAGTAAGTCCTAAATTCATAAATGGAAAAGACATTTTTGGTGGTTTTTAATTAAATATAGCCGCTTAAAGTTGAAACTTTGAACTTGCACCCCTTCTAGAGCTTGCCCCTCCTGCAAAAATGAAGATGCGGAATAACGAAATCTACGTAAATATCAAGTTTGGTAAAAAAGTGTTTTTTCGAAATTACCCCCTCCATTTTCGAAATTCGAAATCGAAAAGTACCCTATCTAATAGCCAGTTCAGATTCCCGTACAATGACATATAAATGGTTGTCGTAGGTTAAAACTGTAGGAGGAGATAGAATCCTACGAAAAAACTGAAGATTACCTCGAGGGGCACATCTTCAAAATGTTTGCTTATATCTTTTGATTGTTATTGTTGATAGCACTTATGGAGGTCATTTTGGAAAGGGGACATAATGCGCAAATTTTTTCATAGTTCTGCCAAGTTCATGCAATGGTGATATTTCGAATAAATGTACACTGAAGCGCGACAAAAATTTTGGTGAAATAAAAAATTCTAGAGAAAACTGTTTTTGTTTAAAATAATTGAAGGCACAATTATAACTAATTATGCATTCTTAGAAAGGCCAATATGTGTTCTTTTAAATAAAGGTATGAACGTCACAATCCATGAATTACAATAGAACTTATAACGAAATTACTCTGAAGAGGTATGCAAAATCTCGAAAACCCATATTATCGATTTAATCGAAAACCAAGCGGAGTTCGATATAAAAGTATCTAGACTTTTTGACCTCTACTTTCATCCCCTTAAAGGATTAAAGACATTTACGGAACACCCTGTATAGGGCGATTAAGAGAAGATACTCGTTGTCACGAAGTTCTAACTTGACAGCAGTGCATTCCATATTGGAAAGGTTACTTATTTTCACCTCTTCGAGTTTTAAGGTTTTCCTTAATGAGAAGAGCAGTGCCTAGGGTGGTCTCAGATTTGTCCTGGCGGACGAAGTTTTAGTGTTCAAAAGCTAACTTATGTCTCTCAATGAGGAGAGTTTAAGAGAGGAATATAAACTTGGGTTTATGCTCAATGAGGAAGAGATTTAGTGCTGCTCTTTTCTGTGCTTTACCAGCGAATCGCAGTTAAGTGACATGATTTTCAGCTTACCTAATTGCCTAGACATAGTCCACATGCAAATTGAAGGTAAGCTGCTTGTTTTTCCGAAATGAATCAGAGCTTCCTGTATTTAGGAAGGAAATTATTGATTTTGCACATAAGGGCGAAAAGGTCGCAGCTAAATAGAGACTTGGCTTCTTTGATGCAGAAATCGTCAATTTCTGACACACTGGGTTTTCTGGGAGCTGCCTTGGGGGCAGACCTAGGTGCTGCTTGAGGCTTGGGAGCTGTGGGTTTAACAGAATTGTTATTATTAATAAACTTATTTTTAGAGATTTCCTGGGCGAAAGATTTACCTGGCTGTACGTAGTTCCTTGTGGCTTGCTTCACGAAGTCTTCGTGTTGGCGACGCTCCTCATTCTTTTTGGCACGTAGTTGTACGACCTCCTTGTATTTGGGGCAACCTCTGTAACTGGCTGGATGTTCTTCCGCTTTGCAATTGATGCAGTATGGGGCACCTTCCTTCTGGTTTTTACGCTCACACTCTCCTGGCAAGTGGTCATTTTTGCACTTTACGCATCTGTAGTCAACTGCATAATTCCTTGCAACGTGGCCGAAAGCCTGGCAACGCTTGCACTGTGAGACTCCCGATGCGCGATATTTTTCCCAATAAACGATCTGGTTGAATAGGCGATTTGTGAGCTTGATAAATTTCGCATCGTAGTTTCCTCCAAAGTTAACTATGAAGGAGTTTAATTCCTTGGTCCTGGGAGTTTTAAAATGACTTACAGGATTTATGATGAATCCACGCAGTTTCTGCTCTAATGCTGCCTTCACATCCTCGGCGTGGTATGTATGCTGAACACCTTTCAGCAGGAGTGTCGTCGTCCTGTCACACTTAGGCGTAAATGTGTAGCTTTGCACGCCGATGCCCTTGATAATATTGAATAGAGTCCGATGATCGTCCTGCGTTATTGGCTTGATGATGCACTTGGTGCCTTTTTGACGTCTTGATGAAGAACTTTGGCCTCATCTGTAGCTTATCAAACTCGCAATTGAATACTCTGACATTGAAGTTCTGGCAGACGATAGGAGGGGGTCTAACTGCCTTCTCACTTGCCTTTTCAATTTGGGCCTCAGTTGTTTTGGACTGGGTTTCAAAGTCTTTCCGGCTTCCAAGGATTTGATAAAATCCACCAGTCCTCACGGCTTGGTTGCTGCTTCGACCCCGCAGGCTTCCTTTTTGTTGGCGTTCCGGCTGATAGCGGCGATGTCACGGGGCTATACCTCGCTCTCCGCTTGTTATTTGCAACTATGGTGAAGTTGTTATCATCGTTATCATCGTTTATCGTTATCATCCTCGGAGGAAGATGAGTCGGATGATGATGTTCCACTTGCGTCAGTAGACATGTGTTCAACTCCGCTGCCTTCATTGGCTGGGCGCTCAGGTGTCAAAGCAACTGCATAGTTGAAAAGGCTCATGGCTGCTTCCTGCGTGTCTATTTCCGGTGGTCCCATTTGGTACTTTTTGTACAGCCGTATTAGGCAGCTTTCGACGGTGGCCCTGAGGTTCACCTTTTCGGCTTCAAACCCGGGATTATTTGAATTTAATTAACTTATTATGACGAAATACACGTCCTTTATCAACGCAATTCTGTTAATTGTTTGCTTGTATTTATGTGTCCCTCACTTATAATTTATGTGTATATATCACAATGTGACCCTATCACAATCACAACACTTAAAACTTTATAATTAATAATATGTGTTTCTATCACTTTATTTGTCTGTATTTGATTTTCACACACAACCTTACACATCTACACGGGCACACGCGCACAGTGAAATACGGGAATGCCGTCGTCAAAACTGTGTATATTGTATATGATGAATATTGAAAATATTAATTTATAATTTATAAGTAGGATGTTGTTACTGTCACTGCCACTGACTGAATCATGACGATTTGCAGCCTTATAACTGCAAGTGCTGAGCACTCACATATAGCGTTCATCAAGGTTTCATCTTCCTCTTCGGACAGTCGACACAATTCACTGTCTGATTTGCCTATCTTCTTCAAGAAGTAACGGAAGTGGCCATGACCACTGACTGCGTTAACAAATAGTCTGAGCGACTGTCTGCTAAGTTCAATAAGTCTGGAGATAAGAGGGGCTGAAGAATTTCTTCGCCTGCCTCATACCGGGCGCGCTACGCCAAAGGAGATCCAGTTGCCTGTTTTCCCACTTAAGCAGTTCCCCTAAAGTGGCTTTTTGGTAGGCCAAATGTCGGGTAGTATACGGACATTCAGCTCCAGTTTGAGCCAGTTCATATGCTTTTTCATTACCGTCCACACCTTCGTGTACAGGGTCCCAAACCAAGGTTAATTGGTTGTCCCTAGACAGTAGTTGGACTTTCGAGATGCACCTCCAGACTAGTTTCGACTGAAAGCCTTGAGAGGAAAGAGATAGCAGCGCAGCTTGGCTGTCTAAACAGATGTAGATGTTGAAGTTCTTACAGCCCTTGTTTAGGCTTTCCTGCGCTCCAACCTCTATAGCATAGACTTCCGTCTGAAAAATGGAAGGTAAGGCACCAGGCGGAATGGATATTTGCACTTCTGGATCAACCACTCCTGTGCCTATTTTCCCGTTCTTCCAGGATCCATCAGTATACCAGACTTGGACATATTGCGGAAGCTGGAGTCCTCTGTCTAGTGTCTGGTTTCTTTCATTAATGGTTACCTTGTAATTTCTTTCAAAAGAAAGTCTGTTGGCCATACTATCTGTTGGAGCTTCTAGCTAGTTAATGCTAACCTGCTCGAAGATACTAACATGACCCACCTTGCGTCTCATCTGGCCTTTTCTTTCGAAGCATACTAGCCTCTGAATATAGAGGTAGAGAGGCTGTAAGCCAAGAATGACTTCAAGTTCACGTTGAGGGCATGATGTATAGATGCCAGTGGCGCCTAAACATGCCATCCTTTGCACCATATCAAGGGTTCTTCTGGTGGTTGCCTGAAATATTTTAGGCCACCACACATTTGCCCAATAAGAAAGTGTGGCTCTGACTATGCCCTGGAAGATCCATAAGGTCATATTGGGGTTCAGACCCTACTTTTTCCCGAAAAGCATGTGGAAAGATCTGAATGCCCACACGGCTTTGTTTGTTTTCACTTCCAGGTGGGGATTCCAGGTAAGCTTGCTGTCTAGGATTATTCCTAGATATTATGCTTTTTTGGAATATTCTATTGCAATTTCATTTAACTTAGGAGATGGGATCTGAATACTCCATTTCCTAGTAAAACGAGCTAGCACTGTTTTACCGGGGTTTATTATAGTCCCATATTCTGGCACCATCTGGTAACGATATTAAAAGCAGTTTGCATAAGGTCGGGTAAAGCTGATTCAAACTTTCCTTTAACACAAATGACAATGTCATCAGCGTGTCCTTGGGCCCTAATGCCTTCCTCTTGGAGTAAGTTTAATAGCTCATACGCAACTAGAAGCCATACTTTTCCCCGAAAAGCATGTGGAAAGATCTGAATGCCCACACGGCTTTGTTTGTTTTCACTTCCAGGTGGGGATTCCAGGTAAGCTTTCTGTCTAGGATTATTCCTAGATATTATGCTTTTTTCGAACATTCTATTGCAATTCCATTTAACTTAGGAGATGGGATCTGAACACTCCATTTCCTAGTAAAACGAGCTAGCACTGTTTTACCCGGGTTTATTATAGTCCCATATTCTGGAACCTTCTGGTGACGATGTTAAAAGCAGTTTGCATAAGCTCGGGTAAAGCTGATTCGAACCATAAACCTCTCCTCATTTCTTTTGAAATGCCTGGAGAGGCTGGTAGATGAATATATTAAGAAGTACCCTTAAAGGCTTCTCCCTTAAACACCTCACAGCACCCCTACCGGAGGGGCATATCTACGGAGACGGCTCTCCACTCAATGGTAACTGTCATCGAGCGGGGACTGGAACGTGGACTGTTTACCTTGGGAGCCTTTCTGGACATCGAGGGGGCTTTTGACAAGGCTACCCTCGAGTCGCTATGTGAGGCAGCTCGTCGACATGGTGTTGACCGCACTGTTGTGCGATGGATCCACCAAATGTTATGACGACGATACTTGACTGTGTATGTAGGCGGCCGAACCTCTCTCTGTGTGCTGGTGGCGAGAGGCTGCGCGCAAAGTGGCGTGCTATCCCCAGTACTCTGGTGTATGTTGATTCACTCACTCATCACGGTACTGAAAAACGTGGGATTCTCATGTGAATCGTATGCGGATGACATCCCTCTGCTCATTTTCAGGCATAACATGGCTGCTGCCTGTGCCTTCATTCAACGAGGCTCCAATATTGTTGAGGACTGGTGCTCCCGTCATGATATGACAGTGAGCCCTACAAAGAGCAGCTTGGTGCTCTTCTCCAGAAGACGTAAGCTGGGGTACTTTGTTCTTCCAAAGCTTTTTGGACACACTCTGCAACTCTCTCCTCATGTCAAGCACCTTGGAGTTTGCAGGAGAACCTTTGGCTGCACATGGAGCATGAGACCGATTGTTGTGCATTGGATGTACACCTCGATCGTCAGACCCATGCTCACATATGCCTCCTGTGTAGGGTGGCCGAGGTCGCTTGTGGGGACTGCGATCCGGAAGCTGGAGGGCCTGCAAAGGCTTGCCTGCTTGGGAATTACGGGCTCCATGCGATCTACGGCTACTGCGGCTCTTGAGGTCCTACTCAATCTACCAACCCTAGATCTTGTCATTGAGGCAGAGGCTAAAAAGGCTGTGTGCAGATTGCGCTTATGGGGATGTTGGGAGGAAGGACGGCTGGACTAGCTCTTCTCATTGCTTTATGGCGTATCGGCTGGACTTGGAAAACCCTCTGGCCGGTATGCCACGGAATACGATGGTAGCTGAGCTTCGTTTCGGGCGTCGCTTCTCTGTAAGCTTTCCTGCAAGGGAATCGTGGACTGAGGGAGGTGCCTTATCCCCGGTCTGCTAAAAAAATCTTCGCCGACGGCTCTCTCACTAATGAGGGAGCTGGGCCAGGTGTCTACTTTCATGAGTCTGATTTTGGAATGGAGTACTCACTTGGAAAACACACCACTGTCTTCCAGGCTGAAGACTTCGCCATCTCAATGGTAGGAAAGTCAGCCCTTTATATGCAAAGAGATATCCTTTCGCATCGTCAGGTAGCCTTGATGGCTCTGAATGGCCCTCGGATAACGTCTAAGTTACTGGGGGCTGCAGGTCGTCAGTGGATAAGTTGTGTTTTCACAACAAAGTGTCCCTCCAGTGCATTCCTGGTCACATGGGGATCATGGGGAATAAAAGGGCTGACCTTTTAGCTACGCCCGGCTCCGATTTTCCGTTCCTCGGACCGGAGCCCGCCGTAGGCGTTGCCACCTCGAGTATCGGGTCTCTCATCAAAGCGGATGTTCATAGGAAGCATCAGCAGGGATGGGAGAACCTGAGTGCTTGTAGGTGTACAAAACTGTTTCTTGATGGGCCCAATGGGAATATCTCCGATTTTCTCAAGGAGCTCGGAAGGAAGCAATGTGGAACCGTGGTTGGCATCATCACCGGCCACAGCTCACTTCAAACTCATCTAACAAGGATGGGAGTTGTTGACAGCCCTGAGTGTCTGTCCTGCATGAACGGAGAGCCTAAGACAACCGAACACCTTTTGTGTGCGTGTCCGGCCTTCACCCGAAGCAGACTGGATACTCTAGAGTCTCCCCTTCTATCTGTGGATGAGCTGAAAAACCTTCCTCACCAGGACCTGATGCGCTTCATTAAGAGGACAGAAAGGTTTTGGTGAATGGCATTCAGGGTAGTACAATGAGCCGCTATGGCCTCCATGCTCCTCCTGTTCCCCTGTTTTCAAAAAAAAAAAAAAAAACAACTGATTCAAACTTTCCTTTAACACAAATGACAATGTCATCAGCGTATCCTTGGGCATTAATGCCTTCCTCTTGGAATAAGTTTAATAGCTCATACGCAACTAGAAGCCATAAAAGTGGTGATAAAATCCCGCATTACGGGCAGCCTCTAGTGGCTATGATTGTTGTGGATTCGCCGTTCATGGTAGCTGT
This sequence comes from Dioctria linearis, assembly GCA_963930735.1. NCBI lineage: Eukaryota > Metazoa > Arthropoda > Insecta > Diptera > Asilidae > Dioctria > Dioctria linearis. Next base: position 97,667,854 of record OZ005744.1, on the reverse strand, counting down.
TATGCAGCGCTTCTGAAGCATGTTGTCAATCCATCTGACGATGCAGGTTTATATGCCTCTATCTTCGGATACCCTCCTGATCGAGTCAAAGAGAGTGTTATCGAATGCGCCTTGTATGTCAATAAAGCAACATATAAAGACCTCCTTTTCCTGTGGGGCTTTCTCGATAGTCTCTACTAGACTACTGAAAACATTCTCGGAGGATTCTCCGGATTTAAATAACATTTAGGGTAAAGTGAGAGGCTACATTTATAGCAGACTGGATAAGATAGTCAGGTACCTACAAGCATAGGTTAATAAATTATATACATACGTAGATAGACGCTAATATAGCTAATGATGGAGAAATAATTTAAATTGCTTATCGCTAAAGTTATTGTTACCACAGTGGTTAATATTCACTTTGGAACCATTTAAATTTATCACATTAAGTCGAAAAAGAAAGGCAAAGTCAATTCAATGTGATACAATGTGCTGTCAATATGTGCTCCCTTCAAGGTTGTGCTCTCATATTCAAATTCAAATTTAAATTTATTCAAGAAACATTGCACAATTAAGATTTAAGGATCTTTCCAATTTGTACAAGATAGAGTTAGAATATTAAAATAAACAGTATAATTCACATAAAGATATTATATAATAAGAGAGATAGAAGAAGTAAAAACAGAAAATATGGATGAAGAAGATGTGATAGTATAAAAAATAGAACGCCAAGACTTATTATATTAAAGTAAGAAATTCAAATATGCTACGACTTTAAGGGCCGTAAACACCAACCAGAATAATACATATTCACGAGTAATGCACAAACACCAATCAAGATTACTCGCGATTTAATCCATCATATTAGACCGGTGAAATATTTTATCCAAGATTTTCTGGGGGTAACATTTTTATTCGAGGATTATTCCGAATAAGTCACGGATGAGCAAAATTTGAATTTAAATGACAATTACAGTAGACAACAAAGAATAGCACGTTTCGTGGCAACGATATTTCGGTTAGATGCACTGATCTTAAATTCTTTCTCTACTTATTTTTTTTTTAATATTATGTAAAAAAGAAAACTGAAAATTAAATTAATTTTGTTCATTATATTCCTTATTCAACATTTCTTACTTTAAAACATAATACTCTTTTATTTCGATATACCGAAAATATCCGAAAGTAATGCCACATAAGCAAAACCTCATTGTGTTACACGAGTTGGTGTTTACGGCCAAAGCCGTATACTCTTAGTACGGATTGGTTCCTGCCTTCCATATACGCCAAAGTTAGCGGCCTAGCTGACCTCATATATGTACTTAAAATAATTTTTAAGTGTGAACTATATACGAAGCAAAATACTATGTTCTTATTTACTTGAATGCCTTATAAGATTAGTCCTATGTAGGACTAGCATTTCATAGAGAGTTTTGCTATGAAATAAATTCATAGCGAATTTAGTCAATTTAGTTTCAGCAGGAACCGTATACTCATCAGTAGAGCTTGGTTCCTGCCCGTGGTATACGCCAAAGTGAACAGCCATACTGACCTCATATATGCGCTTAAAATAATTTTTAATTTGACGTATGTCGCCTTCGCCCTATAGTGGTTGGAACATCTGTCTGTTGGCTTATAACCTGAGCTTGCTGCTTCTGTTCTGCATTTAAAGATGATATCCAAATTTTTTATTCCAGCTTTTGTAATATTTCCTCCATATTACATATTTACATCTTGTAATGAAAAATTTCTCGATTCGGCCACTTTTTTAATAAACGAAGCTATCAATACTATATTAGCACTTTGATTCTCATTGAATCGACCATTCCAGATTTTAGTTCCACATTAATATTTTCGGCGACATTTATTCACTTCAAAATTTAAAAAGAAAACGTGTAATCGCTTTTTGTTACAGACGCTTCTAATTTTATTACAATTGACTGGACAAAAAAAATCGTTGTTCTTATTTTCGACGTTTTAAGACGATATTTTTTTCTAATAGATGATTAACACTTAATGTAGAAATACTCTCGATTATCTGTTTCTATGAGATTCGGTGGATTAATAATAATATTTTTAAAAACATCATTTATCTTTTAGTGATTCTCTTTTTGGCATGATGGAGTTGTCCCAATTATATTGAGAGGCCACCGTACTCAAAGAAATATTTTTTAATTTCTACATTACCTATTTGTACATAGTAGTTACTCTATATAATATTACAAAGCATGATATGAAATTGTATGCAACGTAATTTCATAATGTTTATTAATCGTCGCTAAAGCGTTTTCCTAATGTTCAACTATCCTTGCGGGCTTTACTTCCAAATTTCGCATCCATATCTACACGAGTTAAATAGTTCTGTATACATGGCTTTTCCCTCTTCCGCTACGTATTTGATGGCTTTGGATTTTTTTTATTATCAAAAACTACTCCTACTACTTTGTATATCAAATAATTTTTTGTTCATTTAGTCATTAACAGAATTTTCTCTTCTTCTTTTTTTCTTACCACATTCTCTTAAACATTTCACAAAATTTATCTTTTTCGAAGTTGTATTTATTTCTATTAATTATCAATGAAGCAAAATTTCCCATTAATTTATTTTATTGTACTATTTATTTACAACATAATCTTATTTCTTTTTTTTCTTAGAACTTGTTGTTTTCTTTACAACTTTCTATTTTTAACTCCTATCTTTTAAAAATCTCTTTGTTTATAAACCTCAAGTCTTAAGATTTTATTATACCTTAGATCAAATCTATAGGATATACTAAGTTTGCTATTCCGTTTGTAATGCACAGAAATAATGATGGTAGAGCAAAATGGATTGCACACCCATATATAATATTAAAAGTTATTTTGATTTTTGCATGTCCATCTGTCCGTCCGCCCGTTCGTCTGTGCGTCCGTCAGTATGTCCGTCCTCATGATAACTTGAGAAGGTATTCACTAAGAGAACTGAAAGTTTGCATAAATGTAAATTTAAGTTCGAAAATGGCACAAATCGGGTAACTCCTTTGTAGGGTTGCCATATCAAAATGTCGTTTTTACTATAAATTTGGACTCTGCCCGAAAGCGCGTGAACGTAGAGAGTGGCAGTTTGGTACGCGGTGTTTTAATAGCAACCGTAAATAAAATTTATAAATGGACTAAATCGTACAACGCCTTCTTGGTGTTGTCATATAAATTTTTTTGGTTTTTTACTAATATCATAAAAATGGTAAGTCCTAGAAGTTTTTATTTTACCGAAAGGTTCTTCAGAATGTGAAATCCTATAAAATTGGCTATAATCATTTCTTCTGTCAGACGAACCGTTATAGAAATATATACGAGAAACCACTGCAAAAATTAATATTGCTCATATGGCTGACCATTCCAAATTTCATACTTGTATTCATTTAGGGTATCATAAGAATTCGTTCTTAAACCAATCCTAGCTTTTTTATTTGGTTTTCTTTAGTTTCATTCCCCACATTTTTTTCCATTGCTCCTCTGTTTTTATTCCATCTTTCCTACGTTCTAGTTCTACTGCACTAACTTTAAACCTTTATTAATCACCAATTTTCATATATATCTTATTATTATTTTTTATTTTTAGCTTTTCTTTTCTTTTTAATCTCTTTTTCCTGCCCTTCGAAATAATAAACCGTTTTGAAGTAACGGGGTGATTAAGAAAATATGCTAAATTCATACAGAACACCCGTCAACTTACTTTTTGTAAACCTATGATGTTTAGCTCAGATGTTATACCCTAGACACACGGGACATATCAATGATCATTGGTTCAATTACGTAATTGGACCAATGATCATTCCTGTTTTGGGGTGGCACACGGCAATGACGGTCCTCACGTAATTAGATTTGACAGACTAGATTTGACCCATTAAATGAGTCACTTGTGCATACTGGCAATTACTCCAATATCTTTAAATTTCACAGACATATCCGCGTATATGCGGCTATTTCTTCGTGCCTTTCTCAGATCTTTTATATAAATGCGCCACAGCTCGCACAACTTATAATTTCAGCAGTTTTCCACAATCTTGCTTTTTCTTCGTCTCTTTTTCTATTTATAATGCATGAATTTTTTTTAAAGAATTCAATAATTTGGGAAACATGGAAAATTTACTTTGAAAAATGTATCAGCCAATTTCACAAATGGCATTTGATCGTGATGGCTTGGCTGGAAAATCAGCTGATTTTTCCAATAAATTGCAGTTCCCCACCGCTGAAAGCGCGCTTATGGCTATAAGCTATGCATAATTGCAAGCGAATGAGCTTGTGGGGCGTAATTGGTGCAATGACGAAACGTATTGTTATGATCTTGGGCCGTCGTGCTTCCCTTCTGGGCAAGAACGCTCAAGAGAAGAACGGAGCTGTGTACTGGTGAAAGAGAAATAAAAAGACTCGTTATAAATTCAATGGAAATTATATTTAGTTTTATTCGTTTTAATATAATTATGCGCAATAACACGAGAGTTTTTAGGTTTTTTTAAAATAATGCACAAGATGACGATGCACAATAACACAAGAGTTTTTGCTTTCTTTATAATAATGCAAGCAATAATTATGCACAAAAACACTAGGGTTCTTATTTTCTTTAATAATGATGTACAAAAATGATCATGCACAATTACACAACTTTCTACTAAAGAACGACAAACGACTTGACCGACTTGGTCACTGGTTAGCTCCAAACTCAAATTTGGTCGAGTCGTGTTCTTGTTAATCTCCTTGCTTGCCTTGTCAGCAAAATCTATCCCATGGTCAAGACAATTCCTGTCCCACGGTTGAGTCCGCTGATAAGGCAAGTGTGCTTTTTGTATACGCAGCAATAATTTTTAATGTTTAAGAACTATGACACGGATTCAAAATTATCGTGCCCGCGAGGAATGTTTGTGTAAGTGGATGAGTTATGAGATCCAACCAAGGGATATCATAACACCACCCCCCTTAGAAAAGAAAATTTTTTGACGAAGGACGAACATTTTCTGTTAAAAGGAAAAAATTTTTTTTTGCTTTGTTTTGCGGCCTAGTATTTTGTCGATCCAATTTGTTAAATAATAAAAAATTTTGTTTGAAATTTGTGCTTACACATACATGTATAATGTTAAAAAAAAATTTGTAAATAGATTATTTTATTTTATCTAATTATAAAATTTATGGGTACATTAATTATCTTGTCTTACCTAGTTATAAAAGTTTCGAAGATACTACATACTATTAAGTAAACATTCGCATTGTTGCGTTTATTATACTTATTTCAATGGTTACAATAATCTTATTAATTAATGAATTTAGACAGAGCAAACTTTTATGTATACTGGCTCGTTTTCTCCTAGTTGCGTTTCTTCTTTATCCTTTTTTCTTTATTCAGCGGATGGTGTTTGCTTGGAATCTTGGCATTTGGAACAATACTTCCGTATTAGTTTAACGGTAATGAATAATATAAGAAAGGTTACCAGAGCATATCCTAGTATATAATGGTGCGTTATATGGGCTTCGATAGGCTGGAGTTTATTTTGTTCATTATCCTTTAAATGGTGTATATCTCGAGCTAAGGATTCGAAGTCATTTTCGAAAGAATACGTTATAAAAGCTGTTTTATTTAGCGAGTGTAGGACTGGTATCGAGTACGATTCAATATACCTGATATTTTTACGGGTGGAATAAAGGAGTTTCTAACGGGAGTTCGCTTTGAGCTATAAGCATAAATTGTTAGTTCTCGTGTTCGAGTATAACAATCGCCAGTGATTTCAATTAATCCTGTTCCGGTCAGAGAATATGGTGTTATTTGATTGACACAGACAGTATCTATAGATAGCTCGTTTTTTGTAGAAAAGATCCATTTATTAGTTTGAGATAGTTGAATCCAATAAGAGGTAAAGTTCGATTGCACAAACTTGCAGGATGAGGGTAAGTAACTGTCTCTGCGAAGCAGCGTTAATTCGCAAATGTCCATTTTGGAATGGAGATTGAAAGCTGGGTGAGTCCATTGACATAAATGTTCCCCGCTGTCTTCCGTTAGACAGTTGGTAAGTTCGCTGAGTGATATATCATTGTAATGCTCCCACTTGTAGTCAACAATTAGATATTGTACTAGTGGGAGCCCTCCGGCGATGCCCGGCGTCAGTGTGTGATGTGCGAGAGGGTAAGGGGAGGGGTTGGCTATCATTTGAGAGAAGAATGAAGAGAATCGGTAAAGAGGGTGTGGAGCAATGGACAAAAGAGTGGAGGCATGTCGGAAAGTTTTTTTGTATGTGGACTGTAGATTGGCATGGTAGGGTGGGTGACGGGGTTAAGGGGAGGAAGAGATGATTGCCTGTTTGTAGAGAGAGGGGTTGGCTACCATATGCAAAAAAAATTAACAGAAACGGTAAAGAGGGTGAGGAGCAATAGACAAAAGAGTGGAGTCAATTCTGGTGTTTACTCCCTGCCCCCCATATTTTTCACTAAATTATATGGTGGGGGAAAATATTTTTACATGTTCATAATACGCCCACCGAGGCCTTTCCGTGCTCTGTTTGTGTGTGTGTCTATGAGCGCGTGTATGTGCGTGTGTGTGTGTGTAACTCTATGTCGACGCGCTCTCAGTAGTTAAAAAAGAAATGTTCGTATGGCAACCCCGCGAAAGATCTACCCGATCCGTCCCATTTTCGAACTTAAATTTGCTATTTTTCTAAAAACCTGTACACAAAATTGCAGTTATGTACTCACCGAGACCTTTCCAAAAAGTACCCACAGCAGGGAACTAATGGAGTAGGCATCGTGTATAAAATATGTGAACATGAGCGTAACCAAGGTGTATAGAATTCATGTTATTCCCATTACGAATCATGTTCCACCATTAGGTGATGTAATATCGTGAAATGTATAGGAAATCACGGTACAGGGAATACAATACGCTCTCTGCTCTCTCTGTCTTTCCTATAAACATGCAAATACATTAGTCACACAATTACGTCAAAGGCTATCAGTTTCAATGTGTCAAAATTCTAATGGGAACACTTGTCGTCTATCTACCTTCAGCGTAATCAAAATGCTGGCTTATCTGCGCGTGAAGTTCGGCCATATTAGAGCCTGACTGTCAAATTTCAAAGCGAGAACTTGGTACTTTGGTACTTTTCTTTATCTTGTTTGGAAACTGACGCATGAACGTAGTAAGATACAGGAAAAATAAAAATTTCCCAATTAACTTGGACTTGAAATAAATACTTACATAGTTTTTCCATCAGTATCTGCCCAAACAAAACTCCCAATGAATTTGTTCAATGGGAACATGTTTGTTGCATATATATATTTTTAACTACGCGATTATCTAATAGATTTCGCCTTGTATCATAGTTCCACTTAAATAATATTTAAAACTTCTCGCCATTAATGAACATGGCGACTCAATATGCCGACAAAGAGCCTTCCCACACGAGAAGTTTTTAGGGAAGGAAAAAATTTCCTTCAAAATGGATGAACCTAATTTTCTTGCAGTAGTATTGGATTCTGCCCGTACTCCGGATCGAAACTTGGTACCACGAAATTTTTCCTACCCCCGAAAACTCCTCACCGGTAAAAACTGCCGAACAACATCCTTGTGTGGGCTATGACAAATGTTGTTGACTTCACTGGTGTACCCACGCAACTTAAAAGTGGTTACGTTCTATCACGGTTCATGTCAACTTCATTTACTTTCCTGCTCGAAAGGAAGAAAGAACAAATCACGATTTTTTTGGAAGCCTGCTATCCCTTGGAAAATGCTAAAATTTGCAAAATTTCGTGGAAAAATGTGTAAACTTAGAATATATAGTAAACAAGAATGGTGATAAGCCAGATTTTGCGTAATGAATTTCTGGTTGGTAGGCCATGTTGTACATGTATTTACACGCCATCCCTATTCTAAACAACTTGTCAATTTGCAAAAAGTAAACAAAAGTTTTTTGCTGTAAAAAATGTTCTTCTTCTACTTTATTTTGAAATAATTCACATAATTAATTTATATAAATCTTTGCTCCTATTAACAAAAAAGATAATTTAGATAGTGAAGTTGCCTGAATCATGATTTTCCAGTTTATAATCCAAATTATATTTGCAAGCACTGACCGAGCACTTCATTTCTGTTTTTTTTAATTGATATACTCACTTTTACTGGTACATGTAATGAGTATCAATTTACTTGAATATCATACAACTCTAAGTAGCCGTCAAGAAAGGGATAAACCAAAAGCTTCATAAAGATTTGCGAAATAGACCAACTGTACTTGGTTCACTTTAGCAATGAACCCGCCATATATATAAAAAATAAAACCTCGCTCTCAACAACCGAACTCACAATCCCTAAATTAAGACTCTGACCCAGCGCCCTACTGCCTAAGCCAAACTATCTTTCTTGCCTTGCGCTATAAATGCATATTTAAATGAAATTGTGTACAACTTCCCAGCTCATATACAAATGCTTACATGCACAGGTGAAAATTTGTTTCGCATTATAATATATTGACGGGGTGAGCAAGAACCCTATAACCCTACACCTTACGAACCTCGTAATAGCCTTAAAAAATCGGAAAAAATTCACTAAGATGAATTTAGTAAAAAGAATTTTGAAAATCGGTTGGAATTTGGCCGAGATAAAAACGGTGGTAGTTTTCAGTAGCACACCTATGTACCTATGTGTGTGCATCAAACTAATTTAGCTTGCCTCGCAATGTAATTATGAGAATGAAATTTGTTATTTTGGGAACAGGGTGATTAAATGGGCCCGTGAGAGCCCTTCCCGGCCCCGGAAAAAATTGAAAAAATTCCTCAATATTCCCAGGAGTCATAGTTATTATAGAAAAAAAGAATTATGAAGATCCGGTTAAAAATAGGTGAGATAAAAACAAATAATAAAACGGCAAAAATTAAGGAAATGCCGGTTTTTCATGGCGTTTTCTGACCGTTTTGGTCGTTTTCAAAGTTTTTATTTCTACTATTACTACTTAATTAAACACTTTTTCAGGATAATGTCAGCGGATAAAATGAAGCCTGTTTTATTGAGAACGTTTATTTCTAATTAGTTTTCAGATCGAACTAATAGTTTAGAAGAAATTTTAATAATAGTAGAACAACCTCCTTTTTCGACGGCTTTTTGCCGCTTTTTGCCGCTTTTTGCCGTGAGATGATGTAAAAATTTACAATTTCTCTTTACGGAATAACGGTGCTTCGGAGGAATTTTTTTGTTAAGATAAAAAAGTTTCGTAATCGAACACTAATGCCTATGGTTGAAAAAAAATTGGAAAAATAACTCATATGTAGTAATGGGGTATATGGGACCCAGATGAGGAAAAACTTTTAAGTTCGGGAGGAAAAGCTGAGTGTGGAAATATCTCGAATTGAAAATAAAGACATACTAATAGATAGATAATTTTGTTAGCTTTAATTTGAATGTAAAATTTTTTCTGTAGGCGCATCCTTTATGAAGCAGGGTCCGATAAGTGAAAAAGTGGCATTCATGTAAAATGTAAGAGGGTGGAAAAAATACACTACGAAGTATACTCAATTGAAATTTTAAAAACACCATTCGATAGAGCTCGGCGGGAGCTTTAATTTGACACCCCACATGCCATATTTGGTGCTTGAGGGGGTTGGGGTAACAACCCCCCACCCTAAAATTCCCCCAACCTTAACTTTTTTTCCATAACTTTAATCCCTTTATCGAACTAGGGACGAATCCCGAGTTAGTTTTTTGATCCGCCCCCCTCTCTCTCCACAAAACAAGTTCGAATATTGAAAATAATTAAAGCAAATTTCTGAACTTCAAATACTATTATTAAGTAAATAAGGGCAGAAAAAGAAAATCGATCACACCAATTTGTTTTTCGCTGATGTTTTATTAAGTTTTCCTGAAAGTTTCATGCTCTTTGATGCGCTATTACTTATGTTTTGGGATCCCAAATTTGCAAAAACTTTTTTTGTGAGGGAGAACCGTGATGCGGGTAGACGTAAATTGAATACCCTGTTAAATCAACCCAGTACCACCCTTAAGCGATATTAGTGCACAAATCGATAGTCCTCGAAGGGATCTTTCATTTGGCACACTAAAAATTTTGCTCGGACACCCCCCTCCCCCGCTGCACCTTCTAACATTTTATGTTACGTTTTACCTCCCCCCACCCACAAAGAAGGGTGGAGGGGGTGAAATTTCAGATTTGTAAATTCTGAAGTGTTCTCTTTCCAACGATACCCCACTCGACCTAGTGGAGTTGGAATTTCACTTGTAATCGGCCGGGCAAGTGACCCTTACGTTTTTCGAAAATCATCAAGTTTAGATGAAAAATTTTCAAAATTCGAAAAAAAATAATATCATTCTATGGTAAATTAGAAAGTGAATGTACGCAAGAAATTTCATCCCCCTGTGAAAAAACTGCGGAATCTAGGGCGATTTAAAGAAAACGCCATTGCCCCACGCTCCGCCCTTTTCTGGGCGTTTCGAAGAAATTGTTTTTCTAAATTTTTGATATTTTATAGCCACGCCCATAGGCTTTCGAACAAATCTTAAATCATCTCGCTAGACCCTCAGGAAGTTGAGAAATAAGAGAAAATCTGAAATGATGAAAAACTGCTTGAATTTGGAAATCTATTTCGAATTTCGAATATTTTCGAAAACCAAAAGATAGCTTATTAAAAGATCTATCAGCTGTCAAAATTTCGTCCTCCTGCTCTTAAATTACTCGAGTTAGAGTTAATATCGAATATACCCCCCACCCTATTTTTCTCCCCACCTAAAAGTCCAAATGAACTGAAACTTGAAAAAATGAGTTTAGAATAAAAAGATCTATCAAAAAAGTGCTATAATTAAAAAATCGTATGATTCAAATAAAAGTTATTCAAATTCGAAAATGTCCAACTTTAACCATAATAAAAGGTATTTTCGAATTCGAATTTCATACCCATTTATAGAATGGAGTAAAATTGAATATATATTTAATTCGAATATGAAATTTTTATAAAAATCCTTCAGTAATTGTAAAAGTTTTATGTCTTAGACACACAGCACTCTTAATGAAGAAATAACTAACGACTCATTAGTCTATAATGATTCATTATAAACTGCGGACACACAGCCATTTCTTTAATTAAGTTGTGCTGTCAAACTGGTTTTGATGAACTTATCACCTTAAAGAAGCAATATGGATCGAATTAACGCGATAAACTTTGTTTTCATTTATTTTATTTTCAATTTAACAATTTCCAAATGAGAAACACATTTTATTTAAAAAAATATTAAATAATATAATTTGTGATTTGCATTTCTTTGCATTTCTTCTTCTTATTTTTCAAATCGGCAGATGCACAGCGGAGCTCCAGATTTACATTATATGCCAAATCTAGTACATTATTCCTCATTATAGCTATAATGAAGGAGGAAAACACTTCATTAGTGTACTTCATTATCATCTGATTTTCGAGCTATAATGACATATACTATTTGACACACGGCATTTTAATGAATAGTTAGTACAAATGATTCATTAGTTCGTGCTGTGTGTCTAGGGTATAAGTACCAAAGACTTTTTCATTTTTTTCACTCATCACTCGTTACTATATTTAAGATACTTGGTTGAATGTAAACAAATTTACATTCATGAGGAGCAAGAAGAGGGATTATCTTATACAGCTGATAGCTTTCGACAAAAGGAAGAGGAATTTTCAACTCAAATATTATCCTTCCATTGTAAGTCGCAAATACGATAGACATAAAGGAGGTTATCGTCACGAAGGGAGGATGGTAATTTCGTAGTGCTTGGAATTTTTTTACGTATTGCAATTAAAAGATTTTCAAGTTGTTCAGGAGAAATAATGGCGGGATGAGGTTTCCCGTTGGGGACATCTGTGACCAGGTCTATTATTAGGTTTAGCATATCTTGATACCGTAGTATTATTAAGGTTGTCAAAGAAGTAAGCGACTCCAGGTGGAGAGATATTCTGTCGTTAAGAGTAACGTCGGATTGTTCGTTAATCATATTTTTAATCATAGTAAACTTTGTATTAAGGGCAAGCAGTTGAGCTTCTACAACATGCTGCGACTTATTGAAGATATTTGCTGTCGTGTCGATGAGGACGGTTTGGTTTCTAATGAGATGAAGCAGATGTCCTTCATTGTCGTTTAATTTTGTTATTTGTTCGTCGTAGTATTTTGCATCTTCGGTATTAAGAGTTCCGAATAATGATTTACTAAAAGATCCCACAATTTCTAAGGGCGCGCGTTTTGTTCTTTTATTCACCGTGAGCAGGTCCAATTTGTCTGTAATATGCGACATTATATGATTTATTTCTACAATAGTGCTATTACAAATTTGTGTAAAAGTACGATCATTATATAATGATTTACAAAGGTTATTTAGTTCATCGATATGCGTTTTTACATTAGTTATCCCAATAGTTAAGTTTCCCAAGTCGTAGTAAATGATTACTCTCCATTCATGAGCATATAATTCGACTTTTCCGATTTCCTCAAAGTATACACCGGGGTTATGTTCAAAATTAGTGATGTTGATTCCGCTCCCATAAACAACAACAAAAGCGATCACGCATTTTAGCAATATTATGATCCAGTCCATTTCTGAAAAGGAATCATATCAGTGCGTTTTGCGACTCATAGCCTAAATAGGGAAAATACAAAAAAAAAATTGAGAAGGTTAACACATTATCTTGGGTGTCTTTTCAGATGACCGAAAGATTTGAAATTTTAATCGATATATCGCTTAAGATTATTGTTTTGTACGGTCCTTAGCTTTTGGCCTATTTTAATAGTGGAGTTTTCTGTTGAATCCAATCGTACTATTTCATAGGGTCCCTCCCATAAGGGGTTTAGTTTATTTTTACGAGCTTCCCTTTTAGTAGGACTTTATCGGTAATATTGAAGAATTTTTGTTTACTCTTCTGGTCATAGTAAGTTTTAGATTTGGTTTTTGAGTGCATTATTTCACGTTTCGCTATTTCATGACAATGCTGTAGGCCAGCTTTTAATTCATTAGCACATTTTTCGTAATTATAACATACTTGGGGTTGTTGTCTGAGGCTGTTGGGAATTTTAGGTGGATAGCCGTATAGCAGTTCATACGGGCAGTATTTAGTGCTACTATGGGGGGTTTTGTTGTACACAAACGTCGCGTAAGGGATCCATACGTCCCAATCATATTGACATATTGACGTAGGTATTCTACCAAGGTGCGGTGACTCCTTTCCAGAGCACCATTTGTCTGAGGGTGATAGGGAGTGGTATGTACGCCTCTTATTTTAAGTAGCTTGTGAATTTCTTTGAATGTTTCGCTAAGAAAATTTGCTCCCTGGTCGGTCAGTAAAGAATCAGGAATGCCATGTCGGCAAACGATGTGAAGAATAAATGCCTCAGCAATCGTTCGAGCTTCCATATTTTTTAGTGGAATGGCTTCCGAGAATTTCGCAAGGTCATCCTGGAAGGTTAGGATATATTTATTGCCATTATTACTGACCGGTAGCGGACCCACTATGTCCAGGGCAACTCTTTCGTAAGGCTTGGAACTAGTCGTAGTGCTTCGCATTGGAATGGAAGGGTTTCTAGAGAACTTATTCTTCTGGCAAGATTCGCATTTAGTGACAAATTCCGCTATGTCCTTCATCATATTTGACCAGTAGTATTTAAGTTTTATTCGCTTTGCAGTACGGGATGCCTTGATGACCTCCAAAGGCAGTCGTATGATAATATCTTAGTACTTGCGATATTTCTTTGGGTTCCTTTAATATTTGTTTACTATCTATGTAAAGGATTAATCGGATCGTATGATCCTCAAAAAACTCGTTGATCATTATTTTGACATTGTTTATGTCTTTACTCTCCAACTTTGGCATTGAGATGCATACCTTGTCGAGTTTATCTCTTATAATGACGCGGAGAAATTTCCCCAATATACCCAAGGAAATCTCTCTATCGTTAGGAGTTCGCATCGGTAATGGAGCTTTAGTGACGGTACACTTTGCTTTCTGGTGATAAAGAGTAATTACATCGCCAGTTTGTACGATAGGGTAGTGTTTTATTGATTTAGAGAGACGTAATTCTTCATACGTTTCGACTAGGGGTAAAACGAAAAAATTTTGTTTAATGTTGAAGTCTTCGCTCAGAGACTTCAGTTTTTCTATTATGCCACTGCTTTTGTTTTCTTCAGTATGAGGTGTTGGGACTGGTTCTTCGAATGTTTTATTTACCGTAGTTTTACTTTTGCTTCTGGTCAGGGCTCTCACACTGTTTCCTTTATTATCTCCGGTCAGTTTGCAGGATTCCTGTTCATTAGTCCCTTCCAGGTTATCGGGCCTAATTCGACTTAAAGCGTCTGCGGTGGCATTAAATTTTCCTGGTTTGTAAACTATGACGTAGTCGTATTCCTCTAAGCATATTCTCCACCTTATGAGTCTAGAGGAGGGTTCTTTAAGATTCATAAGCCATTGTTGAGGCTTATGATCGGTCACTATTGTAAACTTCCTTCCATATATATATGGTCGGAATTGTTTGACGGCAAATACTATAGCAAGAAGCTACTTTTCTCTCGTACTGCATTTGATTTCTGCCTGGTTAAGTGTGCGGCTAGTGTAGCAGACAGGTTTGTCACTTCCAATTTTGCCTTGCGACAGTACGCCACCCAGGGAAACGTCACTAGCGTCAGAGGTCACCAAAAATTCTTCCTTGAAGTTCGGATAAGCGAGAATTGGTGCACTTATTAATTTATTTTTTAGAGTGTGGAATGCTTCTTCACAGAATGCATCCCATTTAAAAGCAGTAGTTTTCTTTAATAAATTAGTGAGAGGTTTCGCTACTTTCGCGAAGTCTGGAATAAACCTCCGGTAATATCCCGCAAAACCCAAAAACGATTTTACGTCCTTTTATTTTTTGGCTTAGGATAAGTTTTGACAACTTGTAATTTTTTTGGATCCGGTTTCAGGCCTTCCTGTGAAATGATATGACCTAGATAGGTTAATTCTTTTCTTATGAAATTGCACTTTTCTAACTGCAGCTTTAGTTTGTGTTTTCTCAATCTATTCAGCACGTAGATCAGTGCCATGAATAACTATGTCATCTACATATACGAAACATTGGATTCCTTGCAGCCCCATTAACACGTTATTCATCAGGCGCTGGAAAGTTGCGGGTGCATTCTTCAGCCCAAATGGCATTCGGTTGTACTCGTAGTGTCCGAATGGGGTACTGAAGGTTTTCTTTTCCCGAACGTTTTCATCAACAAGAATTTGATGAAATCCGCTTGTTAGATCCAACGTACTGAAATATTTAGACCGACCCAACTGGTCCAATATATCCGTAATATTAGGCAGTGGATACGCGTCTCCTACCGTGTTATCATTTAGTGTTCGGAAATTAACCACCACCTCCATTGTTTATTACCCGAAGTGTCGGATTTTTTCGGTACAAGGAGAAGGGGGGAATTCCATGGACTACAACTGTGCTGTATAATTCCGTCGTTGAGCATTTCTACAACTTGCCTATGGATTTCTTTTTTATGAGAATCAGGTAAACGGTGTGGTCGCACAAACACGGGCGGTTTATTAATATCTGTTTGGATTTTGTGCCGAATAGCATCTGTATAAGTTAGTGAGTCTCCTTCCAAATGCAAGAGGTCATTATATTCCCGACAAATGTTAATAATTGCAGTTTTCTCCTCCTTATTACAGTGGTCTAGTTTATGACATTTTTCCAGTTTTGACAATCGGTTAGCCACTGGATCCTGTTCAGGATTTGATTCGATAATATTAAAATATTCTAAGTTTTGCCATTTTAAGTCGATGTCCTTCTTTCTTAATTCAATTGTATTTTCATTGGAGTTCAGTATCAGAACCTTAATTCTTCAGTTTTCTGTTTGGCTATAGTGGATGCGAGATGAACGCCAGGAACTATTTCCTGTTTTTGGAGCACAACATCGCGATTCGTGAGAAGTGGTAATTCCACAATGATTTCACACCTAGGTGGCAGATGCATAACATCTCCATTAGTGTTAGTACCACCGTCACGATCCTCGATTTCGTCATTACCCATTATAGCATTTCCTATTCGCACTTCATCATCTTTAAGGGCATCTTTAGCCTTATCGTTATTTTGATCGCCGTGATTCACCTTAATCTCAAGAGTACCTTTGTCAAAGTCTATTATACATCTATTAGCTTTCAGGAAGTCGTTTCCTATTATTCCATCATATGCCAAATTAACAACATAGTCTAGTACATGAAAGGGGTGCGCCAAGCTTAGGCTTTGTTTCCCGTCACTGAAGCTTAGCGTACCCATTAATGAACCAAGAGTGGGAACTGATTTCACAAAAATCGTAGTTATAGTTAATTGCTGAGAAACGTTACCGCGATCAAAAACACCTGTTTCTGGTTTTAGGAGACTGATCTCGGCTCCAGTATCTGAAAGGAATGCAAAGTATTTATTATTTGAAGGGGAAAAGGGGGCTCGAAACATTGTTCCGTTCTCTCTAACGTCTAATTCAATTACTATACTTAATGGACTGATGGTCTTTGAGCCCGTAAGTCCCTTTAGTGGTTGTGTATATCGGCTTTGAATTGTAGACGAGATGGTCCGCCGATATTGTCCTCTCGTCGTATTTCGTTTCCCATACAATTAGGTGATCCCGGAGTTTGTTCTTGTAATCCATTATTTTGGTTTATAGTGGAATTTTTCATAGAGATATTTCTATTCGGAACGTAATTAGTGTTCTTTTGAGGTCTTGTGATAGTATGAGCGTGATAGCGCTCATTTTCTTGCCTTGAAAAGTTTGTTCCTTGAAACGAATTTCTATTTCTAGAGTAGTTACCACCGGCTTGTCTCTGTTGGCTTAACTTTCGTACGATCCCAAAGGAATTACCTTGTTGTGAGTTCACTGTATTGTGGGCGCGGCGTAATCTACAATCCCTTACAGTATGATTCGTTTTGTTATAGTAACTGCAAGTGATGTACTGCAGTTCCTTTTTTATTTCACGTGGGGCGAAGGTTGGTAAATTAGAATTCCTAAAGCAGGTCTCGCGAGTGTGGCCTCTTCTGCCACATATTTGACAGTAGCGCGAATCAAACGTGTTCTTAGTATATCCTTGAGATTGGGTGGGCTGTCCCAACCGAGTACCATATTCAATCGCGTATGTGACTGACTTCTTCAAAGAAGTTTCTCCCCGAGCTTTGAGCAGAAGGTTTAGAGAATGTCTGCTGCCGTTTTGGCATAACAAAAGATAGTGGTACCGGCGGAAATAAATTTATTTAGATCCCTCGGATTACCGTTAAATTCGGGTAAATATGAACGCACGTCAGTTAAACGAAGTTCCATGGTATGGCCAGGAGTAGAACACGGACTAGGGATAGAACGCGATGGTAAATTATCCGTATCGGATTTAAGTAGTCTGCGCTTTGGCTGACTTGGTTTTTCTTCTGGGTGAAAGGGTAACTCTTGAAAGAGTTCAGCTATCCGAGCTTGTCGGGTTGCTATTTTGGGGATCAATCAATTTAAGTCACTGGTCAATCGCTTAACTCTTTCAGATCCGATGTACGCAATTGCGTAACTAATGATTCCTGTATATTATTTGGGTTTTCTGCAGAATTCAAATTATAACACTTAATATTGCTCTGCCTTATATTCTGATGAATTTCGCAACTTCCCACGTCAAAAGTGAATCGAAATCAGAGAGGTAAGATGCACAAAATCATTGTAGTATAAATTAAATTAATATATAAATTAATTATTATTATTATTTTTTATATTTTTTTTTATATGTAGAAGAATTCCAACATTTTTAAATTAACATCGACCCTTATAATGAAAATCCGTAAAAATGCAACACAAAAATTATTTTGTTACCTATGGATTGTATTTCACCGTCTATTCAATTAATATTCGCAAAAAGAAATATATTTTTCCATTGTTCCAAGGGAAATAATTCAGGACTGAGTGGGTTAAACAACACACTTTAAATCAAAGTATCGTATCTTTAGAATCAAGACATATAACGTACAACGATTCGGAACAAAGACCACCATCACTTAACTTTGCAAAAAAAAAATCCTTTTTATTATGCTGATATCTAACTGTTTAAAAATTTGGTTTAAATTCATTTGTCGCACTAATTTTAACTAGATGTTATTTCTGGCAAAATTATTATTTCCAACTAGGACACTTTAACACACATGTTATGTGAGAAATGCTTATAATATAATATAGGTAATATATGTATGTCAATAAATAAACAAGAAAATATATATATATATATTTCCAAATCAATTTAAATAATTTAAAGGCAGTACTCTTACTTGTTTTTACTACTTTTGGAGAAGATCCAGGAGTGCAAAAATAAAAAATTGTTGCTCTTGCAGGTGATTCATTTCTAGCTAAAGTTGATTGATTTATTGATGATCATTTGTTGATTAACTTGTTAATAAAGTTGGAGCTGGTGAAGTTGCTTAATTTCCAGCTAAAGTTGATTAATTTACTGGAGATGATTTGTTGATTAACAAGCTGATAAAATGATGAAAATTATTGTTTGTTCCAGATGGCTACTTATTGGGCTTCTCCGGTGCAACAGCAAAGGTGAAAAAAATATCATCCACAAATAGCCAAACCAAAAAAAAACTTGCTGCCCTAAATCAATAAGTTGTGTGATGATATAACGAATAAAAAATGTGTTTCACTTTTTTTCCTATTGTACCGGAGAGAACCAAAAAGTTACCATCTTGAGTGAATATAAAGTTTACCCAGTAATAAATCATGATTACCAACCTGGATGAAAATTAATGCAATTATGCATAATAAAAACAGGTCTATCTCGAAAACGGTTGCATTTAGATAGATATATGTGTAGGATCAAATGAGAGGTAACAGTTTGAGGTATCCAAAAATTGCAAGAAAATGTAACGGTTATCAGGCAGTTTAGGATTTTTTTCCAATGACTATCGACTTTCGTTGGAAATCGTAGAAAAATTGGTGTGGATGATGTGATTTTTGATAAAATTAGTAGATAAATATTTTATTGTTGAACCATAGCTTCAAATTGGAGAAAAGGAGTGGAAAAATTCATAGATCGTAAACCAACGATTATCAATCTAACAATATTGAAGTCATCATCATAGCGTGCAACGTTCAAAAGGTACAGGGTGATCTATAAACACATACCCAAATTGTCCTTAAGTCCCGTTATCGTGGAAACCGTTAGGATTTCCATCCATAGTATTCTGGTGTAACACCACATACGGAACACCCTATATATGCGTTTATTCCTGCTTATAAGAACAAGCGCATTATTTTAGTGTTAAAGAATTACATTTAAATTAGCTTACAGACATAAAAATAATTACATATTGATAAATTACATCACAGTAAAAAATTTGCACAATTGTTGCCTCAAAGCTTAGGTATTTTCCACTAAATTGTAGGAAATATTCCCTAAATTTTAGGGAATACTGCCTAAATTTTGGAGAAAAATACCTAAGCTTTGTAGCAACAATGTGTGCAATTTTTTTTAGTGTAAATACATATTAGTTCCATTTATTTGGAGGACCAAATGAACATAACTATTTTTAACGTTAAACTTTCAATTTATTTATTTTGAAGATTTGTTATTTTTCGATCGGTGCATTTAATGCTAACACTAAACTTTTAATCGTTGTTAAATTCCATCTATAACCTTGCGAAAAATCAATTTTAATATTATGAAATATGTTCGTTATGAAATACTATATCATATAATACCATCTGTTGTATTATTGGACTCTAAGTCGCTCTTCCAAACAAGTTCCACATGATGTAAGTTCTAATAGGATCTGTTGCCATTAATAATTTTATATTAGGAACACTTTTCCTGTATACGTAAACTGCTAATTGAAACACTGCCCAATCGTACAACCCCCATAATTGGGCGACACTGCCCACACAAAATGAGTTGATGGAACATAATTCACTGTGTAATTGGGGCACCTGTGTAATCTGACCGTGGAAGCCATACTTGTCCAATGTTTTGATCTTTTTGAACAATATTAAGCGGACCAGACGTAAAGAATAATCGCGAAATGACGATTTTTTTTATCTACTTAGAATACGGATTAAATAGAATGGCTGTTTTGTGTACAATCCCTGTAAATGAGTGCGATTTTTGGGGGGTATTTAGAACAGGAAAATATGCATACATTAGAAAGGGAGATTGTATGAAAAACAATCTTTTACCGACATTGAATCTCTTTACGTTCACCCGGATCGATAGTGGGCTGATTAGATTAAAGGAGAGCCTAAGATTTGTTTCTCATTTCTTCCCATCATATGCTGTGCCCTCGTCTCTTTTACAATCTATAGCCAACAGTGAGCTTTCAACTACAAAAATTAAAATTTCCAACACATTTGTTACTCGTTCGGTTATTCATTTGATTCCTTAGAAGATCTCCGATATATATATGAATATAGGACAAAAATTTGTTCGTTGGGATCTGCTGACTAATATGGTAGATGACTTAGAGATTATTGTAATATAGAATAGAATAGAAATATTTATTTAGGGCTATGTACTACAAAAATATAAATATCATTTAGTTAATATGAAAAGAAGGCGGAACTAGAATTAAATCGGTAAGCGACTAATAATATAAATTAAAAAAATTAACAAATTAAAAATTAAATTTGAAAAACGTTAAAGTAAATAAAATGAGCAAACATTACTTAAAACATAAAATAATAACTAAAATAAATAAATAAATAAAATTAAAGAAATAAAAAATACAAATATATAACATCTAAGAACTAAAAAACACAGAGCCAAGACCACCTAAAACAAAACCAAATACCTATTCCATACGGTGCTACAGCGCGCTATATGCTCCATAAACCCACGAGTCTAGCTCGTACGCTGAATACTGGATGGTAAGTTATTCCAAACTCGAACAGCCCGAACAAAGTAAAAGTTTTCCATTACTGAATAATGAAAGTTTGATATCAGCAAATCGAAACGCCTTGTGAAGCCCAAAAATTCTAATTTATTAAATAAATAACTAGGTTTTTTAGTATATATGAGGTTATGTAGAGATGCCAGACGCCTACGTAAACGGTATTGCTTTAAGGAGCAACCAAGTAGATGGTTACGATGTTGCAAAACATGTGTAGAACTACTTTGGGTTAATAACGATTAAAACACCTTGCTCGATTAAAATGTATATTGAAACTGAAACTTTATTACTTATTCTGGATTTACAGTTTTCATAGGTTGTTGCTTATTCTTTTGATTATATTGCATCAATATCTTGATATACGCATTTCATGTCGATTCACTAAGTTCACTGACATTTATAAAATGCTGATGTAATGAGTATGAGGTTTATTGGCGTAAACTATGAAATGCTGACGCATACGGTCATTGAGTTGATTGACTTTATAAAAAGTGTTAATGTAATTTTACCTTAAATAAATTAATGCTATGTAATCACATAATTCCTGTACACCTTCCCTCTTTAGGAGTGTGATCTTAAGGATTACACGTGCAGAAAAAATAAGATAAGTTTAGAAGTAAGTTTTACAGTACAATAAAATTTATAAACAATTTAGAAAATTTATAGACTATTTAGAAGATATATTCGTTTGGATACCTTCCCCACATGGAGTCCAAACTTATCGCTGTATATAATTTTTTTTTCGTATTATCTTTAAAGCTAATATAGTATAAATATTTTAAAATATTTTAATGGTTGAATTATAGAATTATTCTGGGATGCCTATTATTTTATTAGTTATTCGTTTATTATTATTATATGTAATATATGCTATATATTGGCCAATATGTATAAAATAGTATTCAAGATATTTAAAACGATTACACATATATTTCCTATCATTACTATTTTATTAAAATATTTAGTTTTATTTTCATTTTTTGTTATATTATATGACTCAAATAACTTCCATTGTTTATATTTTATTTTTCTTCAAATTCTCTACTAAATTTCTTTACTCTATTTTTATGTACCACAAATTCTTTACCATTAGCATCTAAAAGTATACAATTAGAACGTTGTATTTCTTTCACAGCATATGGTCCTTTATATAAGGGGTCTAATTTGTGTCTGTGCTCATTTGTAACTAAAACAAGATTATTAGGAACAATATTCTGCGGTCTGGATGTCTTATCATATATGCTCTTACGTATTAATTTCTGTCTCTCAAGACATTCCTGCGCCCTCTTATTGGCTATTTGAAGTTTGTACCTTAGCTCTTTATCGTAAGCTTCTACATTATAGAGGGGATCCACCCTCTGAGATTGCAGAAACTCGAAGATTTCTGGGGACCTACCAAAGACTAGCTCAAATGGGCAATATCCATGGACTGAAGATGGAGTTGTGTTGTAATAGTATGTGAAATAGTGCAACCACTCATCCCAATCTGTTTTATGCGAATTTATATAGGCCCTTACGTATTCGTTATATCTTCTATGGGATCTTTCTACAGTACCCAGTGATTCATGATGGTATGCCGTTGATGTTTTATGTTTAATATTTAAAAATTCAAAAAGTTCTCGCATAATTTCGTTTTTATATTCTGTACCCAAATCTGTTCTTATTTCCCTCATAGGTCCATATACTAGAATAAAATTTTCAAAAATAGCCTTAGCAATCGTACGTGCTTTCTTATCTGGAACGGGAATTGCTACTAAGTATTTGGTTAGTTCGCAAATAAGTGTAACAGCGTATTCATTACCACTGTTTGATTTTATGTTTGGTCCAATTGTGTCAATTAATACTAAGGAAAATGCTTGTTGTGGCGTTGGTGTTATTTCTAAGGTTTCTATATTTTTAGGCATAGTCTTATTTTTTTGGCAGCACTGGCAATTTTTAACGTACTTAGCAACGTCTTTACTAATATTTTTCCAATAGTACTTAGAGCGAAGTTTTGCCAATGTACGCTTTTGTCCAGCATGTCCACCTAGAATGGGATCCTCATGATATTTCTTTAATAATTCACACTTTTGCTCATTTTTTTTATAGTAATTATTTCTGGCGTTAATGCAATCAGGATCGACTTTAGGTTTTTGCGCGCAAGTTCTTTAAATTTTTGTACGGAGATTAATTTAAATATTTCATCATTTATTGGGAGTTGCAACTCGACGATTGGTATATTACCGGCTTCTTTTTCGAGCCTGTGAAGTACTAGTGCTAGGTCTAGCTTTCATTAATAATGCAATCGCACATTTCAATATAGAAAAGTGTACGCTTATTTTTCTTAACCGTACATTTAGGAATTGGGACGTTCAATTTGAACTTTAAGCGTGGGTAATTACGTACTTCGTAGGGATTTATTGTTTCATAGATATGCATTTTACCGTGCTCACTTTTAGTTTGCTGATCATCAGGTCTATCTACTACATTTTCGGCGTTTAGTTTGTTTTTATTTTTGGAAGCTCTCGTGGCAACTCAAAGAATATTGGCTGAATGTGGGTCTGTTTGTTTAATAGAGTCAAAGTCTATACGTGAAAGTGCATCTGCTCCAGTATTATCACAACCTCTAATAAATTCTATAACAAAATCATATTCTTCAAGGTCTAGTCGCATCCTAGTTAACTTAGACGAGGGTGATTTCATGGAGAATAAGTAAGTTAATGGTCTATGGTCACATCTAACTAAGGCCTTTGTTCCAAAAATATACGGACGGAAGTAATTCAAAGCCCAATGGATTGCCATGAGTTTACGCTCAATTACAGCTTTATTTCTTTCACCACGAGTGAAACTGCGACTTGCGCAAGCTATAGGAAGTTGAACGCCATCATAGTCTTGACTTAACACTGCTCCGCAGCTTATCAAGGAAGCATCGGTAGTTATGCAAAACTGTTTAGTAAAATCTGGATATTGAAGAATAGGAGGATTGATTAGGGCATTCTTTAAGTAATTAAAGCTTTGTTCGCAAGTTTGCGTCCAATTGAAGACAGCATTCTTTTTAGTATGTTGTGTTAATTGAAATGAATACTCTGCAAAGCGGGGAATGAAGCGTCGATAGTAGTTGACGAATGCTACAAATCTGCGTACTTCGTCGGCTTTCTGTGGTCGGGGATAGTTCTGCACTACTACGAACTTTAATTCGTCGGGTAGTATGCCTTTATTTGTACACCTGTGTCCAAGATATGTGACTTCATGTCGAAAGAAAAGGCATTTATCTGGATTTATTTTTAAGTTATACGTACGACAAATAAGAAAAACGTCCCGTAAGTTATTTAGCATTTGTTTTTCTGTAGCTGCTATTACCACTATATCGTCCATATAGATGAACGCTTTTTGCGGAGTGATTCCTGAGAACGCCAAACTCATAATTCTTTGGAAGCTATTCGGAGCGATCTTCAAACCAAACGGAAGTCGTTTGAAGCGATATGACGCATCTTCTGTAGAAAAACTAGTAATATCGCGTGAATATTTATCAAGTTCTATTTGATGAAATCCGGACAACAAATCGAGACAGGAGAAGAAACGGCACTTCCCGAGCTGATCGAGGATTTCGTCTATTCTAGGTAGGGGGTATCGATCGGATAGGATTTTCTCGTTCACTTTGCGATAATCCATTACCAATCTCCAGCGTTTCTCGGAGTTTCCAGGAAGCGTTTTTTTGGGCACTAACAAGAGGGGACTATTGTATTCTGAAGTAGACGGTTCAATGATATCTTTTTCTAGTAATTTTTTAACTTGGTTTTTTATTTCATCTTTTTGAGAGTGGGTACTCTATAATTTTTTGAGTACACGGGAGTCTCATCTTACAGTCGAATCTTTTGCTTGTAAAAATTATTCATAGTGACTTTGTCTTCCTCAACAGCGAAAACATCAGAAAATTCAGTACATAATTCTGTTATCGGTTGCTTTTTAAATAATCGAAAGTTCTTTTGTAACTTTTCTATAACGTGTCCTTGATGATTATTTCCGTGTTCTTTAAAAGTATAGATATCGTAATCATCTAAACTCTCTGTATGTATCCTAACATTTTCTAGGACTGCGCATGCAAAATTTGTGTTGATTATGAGAGCGCATGGATTTTTACGTGAGACAATAGTACGTGCTACAAACACACCAGCAGCAATTTGCTGATTAGGTATTAAAATATGGTCTTCATTAGCATGAACAAAAATATTCCGGGATACTTCGCTTCTGGCAGGAATCAATAACATATTTTTAGACGGCGATGAGTATATTTGAAGTATTAACTCACTTTTTATATTATAAGGTCTAAGAGTAAGCAGCCATATACCCTAGACACACAGCACGAACTAATGAATCATTTGTACTAACTATTCATTAAAATGCCGTGTGTCAAATAGTATATGTCATTATAGCTCGAAAATCAGATGATAATGAAGTACACTAATGAAGTGTTTTCCTCCTTCATTATAGCTATAATGAGGAAAAATGTACTAGATTTGGCATATAATGTAAATCTAGAGCTCCGCTGTGCATCTGTCGATTTGAAAAATAAGAAGAAGAAATGCAAAGAAATGCAAATCACAAATTATATTATTTAATATTTTTTTAAATAAAATGTGTTTCTCATTTGGAAATTGTTAAATTAAAAATAAAATAAATGAAAACAAAGTTTATCGCGTTAATTCGATCCATATTGCTTCTTTAAGGTGATAAGTTCATCAAAACCAGTTTGACAGCACAACTTAATTAAAGAAATGGCTGTGTGTCCGCAGTTTATAATGAATCATTATAGACTAATGAGTCGTTAGTTATTTCTTCATTAAGAGTGCTGTGTGTCTAAGACAATAGTCACCATAATCCAAGTTTCGTCTGTATTTTGAAATAAAATCAAGTCCTATTATTCCATCTACAGGTATAGGGAAATTCTCATCTACTATTTGGAAGTCATGCTCATATTTATAAGGTCCTATAAGAAGATTTGCTCTTATTTCGCCCTGTGTCTCGACCATACCATCGATAATACCACTAAGTTGGTATTTTTTACCCCAATTTATTGAAGTTTTTGTACAAAGTTTGTCGATTTTCAATGTAGAGATACTTGCACCTGTGTCTATTAGATAAGTATTTTTCATACCGGTTACATTTGATCAAATTTTAATATAGCTACTTAACGATAAATTCATATGATAAACTTGATAACTAGAAAAGTGCTCATCTAGTATATCTAGTTTAGGTTTGGATTTATTTCCCCCAGTGTTAGTACTCGCTGGGGGTCGCCCAAGTTTTCCTGAGCGGAATCCCCAGCGTAACGAACATTCCCATGATGATTGGATACATTACTAATATGTCTTGATCTGTTGTTGCTATTAGTGTTTTCATATCTACGCCTATTATTTTGATATTGGGCCTTTTGACCGTAACCTCGATTGTAACCCCTTTGATTTCCACGACGATTCATACCACGATAATTTCCATTATTATTGGCATTATTGCGATAGTTTCGATGAAATATATTACGACTACGAAAATTGTTGTAATACAAAATGTTTTGTGTTGGCATTTGTGTTTGTATCTCTAAATATCTACCTATAACTGCATCTGGGTCTGGAATAGGTGCACTAAATAAGGCAATTTTATGACCATTGTCAATCGTATTTTTACATAAAGTATCTCTGGCTGCTTTAGCAGCTCGTTGGTGTGCACTGTTTTCATCAGCGACTTCAGCAAGGTAAGATTTCCTACGACGCTCACTTATTTCTTCAACTTCCCTTGCAAAATTGACTACAGATTTATTTCCCTTAGCCAGAGCTGATAATTCAGCTTCTACCACAGAGGAAGGAGGAGGTTTAATTTTTGCTTTAAGGGTATTCTTAATTAATTCTGGTGTATTAGCAGAAGTAGGTACTACTGAACGTGCTTTACCTATTAAACGAGTATTTAAGAATGCCACTAAGAGCGCTTCATTGTTTTCACTAAACGTATTAATTTGATCTATACCTGCCAAAAATGCTTCTAATCCATCAAAGTGACCATTATATGGAAGTGGAATTATTTCGGCAGCTGCTGCTGCGAATTCATGTGCTAGCAAAGGCATTTCGGAATCAGATTCTTCCTCTCTTTGTTCAACAATGTTCTCTTAAACTAATTGGTCGATTTCGTGTGGTATTATTATTTTACAGTTCGTCTTACCAAAAACTGATATTATTTTGTCCCTTAGTTTTTCGTGAGTATTTTTTAATTCTACTTTTTCTGTTTTTCTGAAAGCGCATCCCAACTTTCGCTTATAGTTATTTTTATTTTACTAAAGGTTGTAATTAGAGCATCAATGTGTTGCTCTGTTATCTGCTGCGTTTTGGGCAGCTGCTTTTTATTAAGACACTTGTATGATCGTGAGAAATCAGCGGAATGGATATCAATTAATTTCTCAATTTCTAACCAGGTTTTTGACATTTTATATCATGATAGTCATAAAAGTTGAGCGCTATTGATTATTACATACCTGTTCCAAATTTGGAACAATGTTGGACACCATTCGGTGTCAGTGTGTGAGGATGGGGATTATGCGATCGGCACACAGCTTTTATATCGCAGAAAATAAAACAAACTTTGCAACGTGGTTCGAACAAACAATAAGTATTGTTTTTCAGTGCAAATTTGTTATTTATTGGACGTTCCCTCGTACCAGACATTTGCTGTTGCTGATCGCTGGCTAGAAAAATAACCGGATATCAATATCAACAGTTACATACTCAACAAAGCAGTTACATTAAAAAGATTGTTTAGTTTCAACCCCGGCCATTTAGCCACGTCCTAAGACGTTGGGTATTACGATGTTACAAAGATTTATATTGAACGAATCATAATTATAATGAAAACAAAACAAATGGTAATTGAATCAAAAGATACAATGAACAACTTCCGAACTAGACTAGAATATTTGCAACATAACAAAATTCCCTAAACCCTTGTGACACGAAGATGCCCGGATACATTAAGCATCCTCTAACACTTGTCGACAGTCTGTTTACTTTTATTTGTATTTATTTTTCGGCAACATGTTGTATTATACTACAAATCATACTTTAATCATACTGCAAATTCTTGTATTTCTGCTGTTGTTTTCATTTTTGTTACTTCGCTAGTATACAGTTTATCTTTGATGCTCCAACGTTGCTTTGTGCTACTATGGCTGTCTTGAACTTCCACTGCTGTTAATTGTTTATGTTCGTCGTTGCTACCATATGTATCTATTATATAACTCACTATGATGGGCCCAGCGCTCAGTATGCCTTTGGCGCAGGCATTCAAATACATAAATATTTATGTTTATGTTTTTCCAAATGATTTAGTAGCAAGTTCCAGTCCTGCCCGTGGTGAAGATCCTGAAAGGAAAACAAACAAACCACAAAGAATCATTGCATTTATAAAAAGTATAAATTTATTACCTAATTAATCGTCAATGGTCACAGGGTGTACACAGGCAGATGTAAAATGTTAGCATGTCAGCTGTCACGTTAATATAACTATGTCACACAATGTAGACAACTTAGAGAATGAAACACACTTTAAGAAAAAATGGAAGGAAAATACGCAGTGGAACGAAAATAGTGTCATCTACATTGCACTAGAGACATCGAATTTAACACAAATTCCATGATTCAATCAAATTTCCCTATAACCATGAATCAAGTTCGAGGCAGCAAATATGATTCACAATCTTATTTGATATACTGTACAGATTAATTTGTTTCGTTGCAAGTAAGTATATTTAACAAAGCAAAAGTCATTTTATACCATATTGATTGAAATTAACATAAATTAGTTTAAATTACTTTAGATATATTTACCAAAAACAGCTTGATAGCAGCAATGACTAAAATGGTAACACTGCATAAACACATGATGAGTTGCAGTTGCTATGCTGTGTTATTGTTGCTATGCTAGATTATTGTTACTATGCCAATTATTGTTGCCATGCGCCTTTGACTACCGTTCTTTGGTGCCGTGTGCAAACCATGGCTATATAAACAGCAATTTAACTTGACTCGATCTCTTTTTCAGTTTGGCAGTGGAGTGAGTGACTTGATAATTTTTCTTAGTGGTATTTCCTAGTGTTGTGAATTTTTCTTAACAATTTAACACTTTGTTTGGTTGACAATTAAAATAAAATTTTCTTATTCTGGGTTGCGACTAGATTAGGAGATTTATTTGAGTAGCGACTAAATAAAGATTCTTATTACGGGTAGCGACTGTAATAAGAAATTTTACTAATACTATACACTTTATTGTGGGGAGCGACTACAATAGAGATCCTTATTACGGGTAGCGACTGTAATTAGAAATTTTACTAATACTATACACTTTATTGTGGGTAGCGACTACAATAGAGATTCTTATTACGGGTAGCGACTGTAATAAGAAATTTTACTAATACTATACACTTTATTGTGGGTAGCGACTACAATAAAGATTCTTATTACGGGTAGCGACTGTAATAAGAAATTTTACTAATACAAAACACTTTATTGTGGGTAACTACTACAATAAAGATTCTTATTACGGGTAACGACTGTAATAAGAAAATTACTAACAAAACACTTTATTGTGGGTAACGACTACAATAAAGATTCTTATTACGGGTAACGACTGTAATAAGAAAATTACTAACAAAACACTTTATTGTGGGCAACGACTGCAATAATGATTCTTATTACGGGTAACGACTGTAGTAAGAAAATTACTAACAAAACACTTTATTGTGGGTAGCGACTACAACAAAGATTCTTATTACGGGTAACGACTGTAATAAGAAAATTACTAACAAACCACTTTATTGTGGGTAACGACTACAATAAAGATTCTTATTACGGGTCACGACTGTAATAAGAAAATTACTAATAAAACATTTGTTGTGGGTAACGACTACAATAAAAATTCTGTGGGTTTCGACTGCAGCAAAAACTACTCACCTCACTTTATTCTGGGTATCGACCAGAATAAAGAATATCCCAATCCCAACCTCTATTAAAGTTATTGAAATCAAGTCAATCAACTGCCAAACATAGATCAGGTGAGTACAAAGTTTATTGCAACAACATTACTATATTTATTACATATCTTATATTTTCCATTTATTGAAATTTGATAAAGTGAGCTATTAGTATTTTACATTTATCGAGTATTAAAGCTCTAGTTTATAAGTGAAGTGTATAATTTGTAGACATACAATTAAAACCATTAACTTTATACCAGCGGCATCAATTCTCACCACATTTTTCATTTATTACATGTACGCTCTGACTACGGACAGTACATTTCATGGTCCTTCGCAGCCAAATTTAAAGTCTAGTGGTATATATTCTCAGTCTTTCAACCATGTCGTCACTTCAAAAACTTTTCGCTAACCAAGTCACCTCTGCACAAATATTCCAAAAATCTTTCAATAACTACAAAAATACTGATGTAGAAAAACGAACGAGAGGACTTATTTCTGAGCGGTTAATCGCCCTAAACGAAATTTGGTCCGACTATAAGAACAATCATTATACGATTCTCCAAGCTACTCAGGCTTTAGAAGACAGCGAATTGCAAAAATACGATTATTTTGCAAAAGATCAATTTTGAAGCGTGGAAGATAAATACTACACGTTTCGAGGTATTCTCAGAGATGCACTAGATGCATTCGAAACAAAAGTAGTTTCAAAGCCAAACACGGACAATGAATCTTCTTCATTTCTGAGGTTACCTAGCATCACAATCCCAAAGTTCTCAGGGTCATTTGAGTCATGGAGGTCGTTTCACGATCTCTTCCATTCCTTGGTTCATACAAATTCTGCGCTATCACCAGTGCAGAAATTTCATTACTTAAAATCAAGTGTTTCTGGAGAAGCAGAACACTTATTGCGTCAACGTCCTATGACCAACTCGAGTTATGATAGCGCATGGAAGATATCGCTTAACAGGTATGACAACAAGCGAGTGTTAATTAATGCTCAGCTAAAAATTTTATTCATTTTACCTAAAGCAACACAAGAGTCTGCCAGGGCTATAAAAATAGTGCTGGACAAATCTTCCGAATGTATATACGAACTCGAAGCATTAGAAGTCCCCACTAAACACTGGGACACAATCTTGATTTATATGCTAGTGCAGTGCTTGCCAGCAGAAACTCATCGCTTATGGGAACAAGAGGTAAACAGTGCAGGTGGACTGCTTACCCTTGAATCTTTGAAGACGTTTCTAGAGACAAGATTTAGAACTCTCGAAGCAATCTAAGACGCAAGACCAAATCCAGTCAATAAATCAGCTCAAATACCAAGAGCATCAACTCACTTTACATCATCTGGCGACAGATGCATAATGTGTAAGGAGCAACATCGAATATTTAAATGCCCCAAATTTATCAAATTGGACGTCGATTCAAAATTTAAAATTGTCACGTCAAATCGATTGTGCATCAATTGCCTGTCAAAAAGCCACAATACAAAATATTGCGCTAGCAAGTTTACGTGCCAGCGATGTGGAAGGAAACATCATTCCTTACTGCATAGGAATATCACAAATCCACAGGGTTCGCCTAAACAATCAGACAACCCACACGAACAAGTACAACCTTGTAACTCGCCTTCCACATCCAACGGATCAATTAAAACGCTTCACGCTAATCAAACAATGCGAACGACACAAGCCTTGCTTGCCACATCATTGCTTAAAGTTCCATCAAAAAAGGGCACTATGTTCACTTTACGAGCTTTGATTGATTCAGGCTCTCAAGTCACGTTCATAACAAAGGCTGCTGCACGCAAGCTGCAATTGGCCACTATGAACACATCGATGCAAATCACTGGCTTAGGAAAGTCAGAATCTATGAGTGTTAGCAAACAAGCATCAGTAAACATTCACTGTTATTCAACTTCGAGTAAGATAACCACGATAAATGCTCTTATCGTGAACACCATCACGGACATACTGCCTCCGTCCACCATTTCAAGCAAGGAATGGAGCCACGTACATGGCCTGCAACTCGCAGATCCATTGTTTTTCAAACCAGGAAAAGTCGACCTGCTCTTAGGAGCAGACGTTTATGGAGAAATCCTTTTAGAAGGGTTGCGAAAAAGACACTCACACAATTTCCACAGCGTCAAACTTAACAGTCAATGCTCATTACGAGGAAGAGTCTTCTCTCGATAAACTTCTGCGGCGGTTCTGGGAAACCGAAGAAGTTACCCCAGGAAGACAACTGTCTAAGGCAGACCACGATTGTGAAGAGTTTTATCAAAAAACTCAAGTCCGCTTGCCCTTCATTAATGAAAGTCCCAGCTTAGGTGACTCTCGTGGCATAGCTCTACGAAGATTTTATTGTCTAGAGCATAAATTGCAACAAAATCCTGAGCTTAGTCAGGAATACAAGGCTTGCATTAACGAATATAAATCATTAGGGCATATGATATTGGCTGATAAAGAAGTCAGTCGTGATAAATGTTATTATCTTCCTCACCACGCCGTCATCAAGGATAGCACTATGACCAGGGTTCGAGTCGTCTTTGATGCCTCGGCTAAATCCACTAATGGGAAAAGTTTAAACGAACAGTTGCATACAGGTCCAGAACTGCAATCTGAGCTTTTCTCAACATTACTTCGATGGCGAAAGTATAAATACGCTATGTCAGCCGACATAGAGAAAATGTACCGAATGATCAACATTCAACCCCCAGATCAAAATTTTCAATGAATAGTCTGGAGAAATAATCCCAGCGAAAGCATCAGAGACTATAAGTTAACCACGGTTACATTTGCCACAACGCCAGCTCCATATTTAGCCATCAAGACCCTTCATCAATTAGCAACTGATGAAGCTGCAAAATATCCTATAGCTGCCAAAATTATACCGCGTGATTTTTATGTTGATGATCTGCTTACTGGAGTAGATTCCATCGATGAAGCCTTGGAAATACAAACGCAGATGATTAACATTTTGTCCTCAGCAGGCTTTAACCTAAGGAAATGGGTAAGCAATTCATCGGATCTCCTATCAAGCATTCCGAAAGAACAAGTACAACTTCCATTACGGTTTGCAAGTGATGAATCTGTAAAAACCCTGGGAATACATTGGCACCTAGGAACTGACCATTTCACCTTGCAATATAAACAATTCGCAGATCGCGTTTCTACAAAGCGTTCTGTGTTGTCAGAAATTGCTACACTTTTTGACCCACTAGGTTGGATATCTCCGATCATAGTTACAGCCAAAATTCTGATGCAAACCTTATGGCTTTCGGGATGCTCATGGGATGAGCCGATACCTTCACATATCGACATGCACTGGCGACAATTTAAAGAAAAGCTATTTCACATTAGCTCAATCCATATACCACGGTGGATATTCACCACTAGTGATTTATCAAAGTGCCAGATACACGGATTTTCCGACGCGTCCAATCACGCGTATTCGGCGGCAGTATATGTCAGGGCTATAGATCAAGAAGGAAATGTGCATGTTAATTTACTTATTGCAAAATCCAAAATAGCACCTGTCAAACCTATCACGCTTCCTCGTCTCGAGTTATGTGGCGCAGTACTTTTAGTTCGACTCATTGATCGAATTAAAACCGATTTAAATCTTATTAAGATCCCCACATTCGCTTGGACAGATTCCTCTATTGTTCTATCGTGGATTCGCAATCATCCGAACAAGTACAAAACCTTTGTTGCAAATAGGATTGCAGAAATCCAAAATTTAACTGATATACAGTCATGTCATCACGTGCGTTCTAATGAGAATCCTGCCGACTGCAACTCCAGGGGAATTGAACCTGCCTCAGTTAATTCCCACCAATTGTGGTGGCATGGACCTCAGTGGCTGATGAATCCTGAAGAGAAGTGGCCTCAATCATTACCTGTTACGGAAAGCAACATAGAATCTGAACAAAAGCGAGTAAGCTGTTTATCTACTACTCAGTCAAACACTCATGAACTTTTTAGTAAATTCTCAATGTTTGTCAAATTGCAGCGAGTCATTGCTTACTGTCTCAGGTTTATCAACAACTGTCGCAAAATAGTTCCCAACACTTACCGCAATAGTTCCATACTCCAACCTGTTGAGACGAATCAGGCAAAACAATTGCTGATCAAACTAGCTCAAAAGGATATATTTAAAAGCGAAGTTAAGCAATTACAAGAAAAGCGTTCATTATCCCCCAAAAGTAAAATGCTGTCTCTTAACCCATTTCTGGATAATCATGGATTATTGCGTGTCGGCGGTCGTCTACAAAATGCCAATATATCCTTCAATCAAAAACACCCAATCATATTACCGAGAGAACATAATCTAACATCATTAGTAATCAACCATTTTCATATGAAAACTTTGCATGGAGGTCTACAATTGGTTCTATCAACAATGCGAAATGAATTCTGGGTTTCACAAGGACCAAAAACAGTCAAAGCTATCTTACACAAATGCATAATTTGCTTCAAACATTCCGCCACAAATAGGAACCAAATCATGGCGAATCTACCTGCTTCAAGAGTTAATATATCAAGACCGTTTCAACAAACTGGGGTGGATTATGCTGGCCCCATCAGCTTAAAAATGTCCAAGCATAGAGGAATTCGGTTCTACAAGGGCTATATTTGTATTTTTATTTGCATGGCTACCAAAGCCATCCATATAGAACCTGTATCTGATCTCACCACAGCAGCCTTTATAGCAGCATTTCGACGATTTTCTAGTCGACGAGGACTATGTACGGATATATACTCCGATTGCGGAACAAACTTCGTTGGAGCTGATAGGATTTTACAAAAGGACATGAAGATTGCCATACAACAAGCAAATCAAGAAATAGCATCAAAGGTAGTACACAACGGAATACGGTGGCATTTTAACCCGCCTTCAGCACCACATTTCGGAGGGCTCTGGGAAGCAGGAGTTAAATCAATCAAGCACCATCTTAGGCGCATATTGGGAAATTCATCGTTAACTTTCGAAGAATTTGCAACGATCTTAACACAGATTGAAGCCTGTTTAAACTCCAGGCCATTATGTCCAGTCTCAGATGATCTGAACACATTAACACCCGGACATTTTTTAATAGGCAGTGCATTGATCACTCCTCCAGAACCTATAAGAGAGAGAAACATTTCATCAATAACCAGATGGAATTATGCACAATCGTTACAACAACAGTTTTGGAGCAAATGGTCCCAAGACTATCTAAACTCCCTGCAAAACAGACCAAAATGGCAATTTCCAGCATCCAATCCTAAAATAGGAGATTTAGTAATCATTAAGGAACCCAATTTAGCAGCATGTCATTGGATATTGGGACGTATTATCGATATACATCCAGGAGCAGACAAACTAGTAAGGGTCGTAAGTATTAAAACTCAAAACGGGGTTTTAAAAAGACCAATAACTAAATTCGCCATACTCCCACTGGCCTAAAAGGAGAGTTCAAATAACCATCTTAATTTTATTAATCAACCCAAATTAGCGTTCTCAATCCAAGTATAAATATCAATGTCATAATGTATTTATCATGGCATTAAAATTCACGAAATTCTTATGTATCAATTGCATACAACTATAAAATTACATATAATTATCAAAAAACAAAAATAATTTTTTTTTGTTCGTTAGTCCAATTAAACTGCATCCAAAATTACATACACGCACATACATATAAAATGTGACCACATTCCTCACCAAATGCTCAAACGCACTTTTGCTATAATGCATCACAAAATTGTTAAAACAATAGCAACATTGTTCTTTGCAATTCAATTGTTAACCGTTAATCTGATAAGCAGATTTTGTGCCAAAGTTAAATAGGAGGAACTACGGGCAGCTTAGTCTTCTTTAAAATCTTGTGCGACACAGACTTAAATTTAGAATCATAATGGAATCCTCTGACGGGAACAAAGGCTCTCCTCCAACTCCAGGAAGAAGTATAGAGCAGGAAGTCAAGAAGATTTGGACCCTGGAAAAGAAGCTTAAACAGTTGCAGGCAGCAGTCCAAGTCAATAAAATTAGTCGACGAATGCAATATTTACAGCTTGATGATCCGGAAATAGTTGAAATAGAGGATTCACCACCACCTTCTCCAAGGTATCAACAACAAGAACCAGTTCCAGGACCATCTAGTGCAGGATCTTTAGCAGGAACTTCAGATTCCAAAATAAAAGTCTTGGAAGATCTTGTATTAGTGCCGGCCAGAGCACAAAGTAATGATTTGTACCTGACACTGACAAATCCGATGGGGACCAGTGAGACCATTACCTTATCTTGGGATGCCCTTCGAAAATCCAAGAAACGCAAGCAGCGATTCACTACCCAAGATGGGACAAGGTACAACGTACGCCTAATGAAGGATGGCACCATTAAAGTTTTAAGTTCATTAAAAGGTTAAGAACTAAAATTCTTTTTTTTATTTCTAATATAACCCCTTTTTTGTTTCTTCATTCTGCGTTGGAAATTGGGGCTCTTTCTTTGTTCAAGTATTTCTGTTCGCGTTGAAAAATTTTCATTCAATACAGTTTCTTTAATCAAAACGTTGGTATAATGCAATATATTTCACTTATTAGGTAATAACATTGAAAGACAATAGAGTCTTTCAACGGGAGCCAGTATGTTCCAAATTTGGAACTATGTTGGACACCATTGGACACCGGTGTCAGTGTGTGAGGATGGGGATTATGCGATCGGCACACAGCTTTTATATCGCAGAAAATAAAACAAACTTTGCAACGTGGTTCGAACAAACAATAAGTATTGTTTTTCAGTGCAAATTTGTTATTTATTGGACGTTCCCTCGTACCAGACATTTGCTGTTGCTGATCGCTGGCTAGAAAAATAACCGGATATCAATATCAACAGTTACATACTCAACAAAGCAGTTACATTAAAAAGATTGTTTAGTTTCAACCCCGGCCATTTAGCCACGTCCTAAGACGTTGGGTATTACGATGTTACAAAGATTTATATTGAACGAATCATAATTATAATGAAAACAAAACAAATGGTAATTGAATCAAAAGATACAATGAACAACTTCCGAACTAGACTAGAATATTTGCAACATAACAAAATTCCCTAAACCCTTGTGACACGAAGATGCCCGGATACATTAAGCATCCTCTAACACTTGTCGACAGTCTGTTTATTTTTATTTGTATTTATTTTTCGGCAACATGTTGTATTATACTACAAATCATACTTTAATCATACTGCAAATTCTTGTATTTCTGCTGTTGTTTTCATTTTTGTTACTTCGCTAGTATACAATTTATCTTTGATGCTCCAACGTTGCTTTGTGCTACTATGGCTGTCTTGAACTTCCACAGCTGTTAATTGTTTATGTTCGTCGTTGCTACCATATGTATCTATTATATAACTCACTATGATGGGCCCAGCGCTCAGTATGCCTTTGGCGCAGGCATTCAAATACATAAATATTTATGTTTATGTTTTTCCAAATGATTTAGTAGCAAGTTCCAGTCCTGCCCGTGGTGAAGATCCTGAAAGGAAAACAAACAAACCACAAAGAATCATTGCATTTATAAAAAGTATAAATTTATTACCTAATTAATCGTCAATGGTCACAGGGTGTACACAGGCAGATGTAAAATGTTAGCATGTCAGCTGTCACGTTAATATACCTATGCCACACAATGTTGACAACTTAGAGAAATGAAACACACTTTAAGAAAAAATGGAAGGAAAATACGCAGTGGAACGAAAATAGTGCCATCTACATTGCACTAGAGACATCGAATTTAACACAAATTCCATGATTCAATCAAATTTCCCTATTACCATGAATCAAGTTCGAGGCAGCAAATATGATTCACAATCTTATTTGATATACTGTACAGATTAATTTGTTTCGTTGCAAGTAAGTATATTTAACAAAGCAAAAGTCATTTTATACCATATTGATTGAAATTAACATAAATTAGTTTAAATTACTTTAGATATATTTACCAAAAACAGCTTGATAGCAGCAATGACTAAAATGGTAACACTGCATAAACACATGATGAGTTGCAGTTGCTATGCTGTGTTATTGTTGCTAGATTATGCTAGATTATTGTTACTATGCCAATTATTGTTGCCATGCGCCTTTGACTACCGTTCTTTGGTGCCGTGTGCAAACCATGGCTATATAAACAGCAATTTAACTTGACTCGATCTCTTTTTCAGTTTGGCAGTGGAGTGAGTGACTTGATAATTTTTCTTAGTGGTATTTCCTAGTGTTGTGAATTTTTCTTAACAATTTAACACTTTGTTTGGTTGACAATTAAAATAAAATTTTCTTATTCTGGGTTGCGACTAGATTAGGAGATTTATTTGAGTAGCGACTAAATAAAGATTCTTATTACGGGTAGCGACTGTAATAAGAAATTTTACTAATACTATACACTTTATTGTGGGGAGCGACTACAATAGAGATCCTTATTACGGGTAGCGACTGTAATTAGAAATTTTACTAATACTATACACTTTATTGTGGGTAGCGACTACAATAGAGATTCTTATTACGGGTAGCGACTGTAATAAGAAATTTTACTAATACTATACACTTTATTGTGGGTAGCGACTACAATAAAGATTCTTATTACGGGTAGCGACTGTAATAAGAAATTTTACTAATACAAAACACTTTATTGTGGGTAACTACTACAATAAAGATTCTTATTACGGGTAACGACTGTAATAAGAAAATTACTAACAAAACACTTTATTGTGGGTAACGACTACAATAAAGATTCTTATTACGGGTAACGACTGTAATAAGAAAATTACTAACAAAACACTTTATTGTGGGCAACGACTGCAATAATGATTCTTATTACGGGTAACGACTGTAGTAAGAAAATTACTAACAAAACACTTTATTGTGGGTAGCGACTACAACAAAGATTCTTATTACGGGTAACGACTGTAATAAGAAAATTACTAACAAACCACTTTATTGTGGGTAACGACTACAATAAAGATTCTTATTACGGGTCACGACTGTAATAAGAAAATTACTAATAAAACATTTGTTGTGGGTAACGACTACAATAAAAATTCTGTGGGTTTCGACTGCAGCAAAAACTACTCACCTCACTTTATTCTGGGTATCGACCAGAATAAAGAATATCCCAATCCCAACCTCTATTAAAGTTATTGAAATCAAGTCAATCAACTGCCAAACATAGATCAGGTGAGTACAAAGTTTATTGCAACAACATTACTATATTTATTACATATCTTATATTTTCCATTTATTGAAATTTGATAAAGTGAGCTATTAGTATTTTACATTTATCGAGTATTAAAGCTCTAGTTTATAAGTGAAGTGTATAATTTGTAGACATACAATTAAAACCATTAACTTTATACCAGCGGCATCAATTCTCACCACATTTTTCATTTATTACATGTACGCTCTGACTACGGACAGTACATTTCATGGTCCTTCGCAGCCAAATTTAAAGTCTAGTGGTATATATTCTCAGTCTTTCAACCATGTCGTCACTTCAAAAACTTTTCGCTAACCAAGTCACCTCTGCACAAATATTCCAAAAATCTTTCAATAACTACAAAAATACTGATGTAGAAAAACGAACGAGAGGACTTATTTCTGAGCGGTTAATCGCCCTAAACGAAATTTGGTCCGACTATAAGAACAATCATTATACGATTCTCCAAGCTACTCAGGCTTTAGAAGACAGCGAATTGCAAAAATACGATTATTTTGCAAAAGATCAATTTTGAAGCGTGGAAGATAAATACTACACGTTTCGAGGTATTCTCAGAGATGCACTAGATGCATTCGAAACAAAAGTAGTTTCAAAGCCAAACACGGACAATGAATCTTCTTCATTTCTGAGGTTACCTAGCATCACAATCCCAAAGTTCTCAGGGTCATTTGAGTCATGGAGGTCGTTTCACGATCTCTTCCATTCCTTGGTTCATACAAATTCTGCGCTATCACCAGTGCAGAAATTTCATTACTTAAAATCAAGTGTTTCTGGAGAAGCAGAACACTTATTGCGTCAACGTCCTATGACCAACTCGAGTTATGATAGCGCATGGAAGATATCGCTTAACAGGTATGACAACAAGCGAGTGTTAATTAATGCTCAGCTAAAAATTTTATTCATTTTACCTAAAGCAACACAAGAGTCTGCCAGGGCTATAAAAATAGTGCTGGACAAATCTTCCGAATGTATATACGAACTCGAAGCATTAGAAGTCCCCACTAAACACTGGGACACAATCTTGATTTATATGCTAGTGCAGTGCTTGCCAGCAGAAACTCATCGCTTATGGGAACAAGAGGTAAACAGTGCAGGTGGACTGCTTACCCTTGAATCTTTGAAGACGTTTCTAGAGACAAGATTTAGAACTCTCGAAGCAATCTAAGACGCAAGACCAAATCCAGTCAATAAATCAGCTCAAATACCAAGAGCATCAACTCACTTTACATCATCTGGCGACAGATGCATAATGTGTAAGGAGCAACATCGAATATTTAAATGCCCCAAATTTATCAAATTGGACGTCGATTCAAAATTTAAAATTGTCACGTCAAATCGATTGTGCATCAATTGCCTGTCAAAAAGCCACAATACAAAATATTGCGCTAGCAAGTTTACGTGCCAGCGATGTGGAAGGAAACATCATTCCTTACTGCATAGGAATATCACAAATCCACAGGGTTCGCCTAAACAATCAGACAACCCACACGAACAAGTACAACCTTGTAACTCGCCTTCCACATCCAACGGATCAATTAAAACGCTTCACGCTAATCAAACAATGCGAACGACACAAGCCTTGCTTGCCACATCATTGCTTAAAGTTCCATCAAAAAAGGGCACTATGTTCACTTTACGAGCTTTGATTGATTCAGGCTCTCAAGTCACGTTCATAACAAAGGTTGCTGCACGCAAGCTGCAATTGGCCACTATGAACACATCGATGCAAATCACTGGCTTAGGAAAGTCAGAATCTATGAGTGTTAGCAAACAAGCATCAGTAAACATTCACTGTTATTCAACTTCGAGTAAGATAACCACGATAAATGCTCTTATCGTGAACACCATCACGGACATACTGCCTCCGTCCACCATTTCAAGCAAGGAATGGAGCCACGTACATGGCCTGCAACTCGCAGATCCATTGTTTTTCAAACCAGGAAAAGTCGACCTGCTCTTAGGAGCAGACGTTTATGGAGAAATCCTTTTAGAAGGGTTGCGAAAAAGACACTCACACAATTTCCACAGCGTCAAACTTAACAGTCAATGCTCATTACGAGGAAGAGTCTTCTCTCGATAAACTTCTGCGGCGGTTCTGGGAAACCGAAGAAGTTACCCCAGGAAGACAACTGTCTAAGGCAGACCACGATTGTGAAGAGTTTTATCAAAAAACTCAAGTCCGCTTGCCCTTCATTAATGAAAGTCCCAGCTTAGGTGACTCTCGTGGCATAGCTCTACGAAGATTTTATTGTCTAGAGCATAAATTGCAACAAAATCCTGAGCTTAGTCAGGAATACAAGGCTTGCATTAACGAATATAAATCATTAGGGCATATGATATTGGCTGATAAAGAAGTCAGTCGTGATAAATGTTATTATCTTCCTCACCACGCCGTCATCAAGGATAGCACTATGACCAGGGTTCGAGTCGTCTTTGATGCCTCGGCTAAATCCACTAATGGGAAAAGTTTAAACGAACAGTTGCATACAGGTCCAGAACTGCAATCTGAGCTTTTCTCAACATTACTTCGATGGCGAAAGTATAAATACGCTATGTCAGCCGACATAGAGAAAATGTACCGAATGATCAACATTCAACCCCCAGATCAAAATTTTCAATGAATAGTCTGGAGAAATAATCCCAGCGAAAGCATCAGA
This sequence comes from Dioctria linearis, assembly GCA_963930735.1. NCBI lineage: Eukaryota > Metazoa > Arthropoda > Insecta > Diptera > Asilidae > Dioctria > Dioctria linearis. The sequence goes on along the minus strand of OZ005744.1, from coordinate 97,626,037 downwards.
GACTATAAGTTAACCACGGTTACATTTGCCACAACGCCAGCTCCATATTTAGCCATCAAGACCCTTCATCAATTAGCAACTGATGAAGCTGCAAAATATCCTATAGCTGCCAAAATTATACCGCGTGATTTTTATGTTGATGATCTGCTTACTGGAGTAGATTCCATCGATGAAGCCTTGGAAATACAAACGCAGATGATTAACATTTTGTCCTCAGCAGGCTTTAACCTAAGGAAATGGGTAAGCAATTCATCGGATCTCCTATCAAGCATTCCGAAAGAACAAGTACAACTTCCATTACGGTTTGCAAGTGATGAATCTGTAAAAACCCTGGGAATACATTGGCACCTAGGAACTGACCATTTCACCTTGCAATATAAACAATTCGCAGATCGCGTTTCTACAAAGCGTTCTGTGTTGTCAGAAATTGCTACACTTTTTGACCCACTAGGTTGGATATCTCCGATCATAGTTACAGCCAAAATTCTGATGCAAACCTTATGGCTTTCGGGATGCTCATGGGATGAGCCGATACCTTCACATATCGACATGCACTGGCGACAATTTAAAGAAAAGCTATTTCACATTAGCTCAATCCATATACCACGGTGGATATTCACCACTAGTGATTTATCAAAGTGCCAGATACACGGATTTTCCGACGCGTCCAATCACGCGTATTCGGCGGCAGTATATGTCAGGGCTATAGATCAAGAAGGAAATGTGCATGTTAATTTACTTATTGCAAAATCCAAAATAGCACCTGTCAAACCTATCACGCTTCCTCGTCTCGAGTTATGTGGCGCAGTACTTTTAGTTCGACTCATTGATCGAATTAAAACCGATTTAAATCTTATTAAGATCCCCACATTCGCTTGGACAGATTCCTCTATTGTTCTATCGTGGATTCGCAATCATCCGAACAAGTACAAAACCTTTGTTGCAAATAGGATTGCAGAAATCCAAAATTTAACTGATATACAGTCATGTCATCACGTGCGTTCTAATGAGAATCCTGCCGACTGCAACTCCAGGGGAATTGAACCTGCCTCAGTTAATTCCCACCAATTGTGGTGGCATGGACCTCAGTGGCTGATGAATCCTGAAGAGAAGTGGCCTCAATCATTACCTGTTACGGAAAGCAACATAGAATCTGAACAAAAGCGAGTAAGCTGTTTATCTACTACTCAGTCAAACACTCATGAACTTTTTAGTAAATTCTCAATGTTTGTCAAATTGCAGCGAGTCATTGCTTACTGTCTCAGGTTTATCAACAACTGTCGCAAAATAGTTCCCAACACTTACCGCAATAGTTCCATACTCCAACCTGTTGAGACGAATCAGGCAAAACAATTGCTGATCAAACTAGCTCAAAAGGATATATTTAAAAGCGAAGTTAAGCAATTACAAGAAAAGCGTTCATTATCCCCCAAAAGTAAAATGCTGTCTCTTAACCCATTTCTGGATAATCATGGATTATTGCGTGTCGGCGGTCGTCTACAAAATGCCAATATATCCTTCAATCAAAAACACCCAATCATATTACCGAGAGAACATAATCTAACATCATTAGTAATCAACCATTTTCATATGAAAACTTTGCATGGAGGTCTACAATTGGTTCTATCAACAATGCGAAATGAATTCTGGGTTTCACAAGGACCAAAAACAGTCAAAGCTATCTTACACAAATGCATAATTTGCTTCAAACATTCCGCCACAAATAGGAACCAAATCATGGCGAATCTACCTGCTTCAAGAGTTAATATATCAAGACCGTTTCAACAAACTGGGGTGGATTATGCTGGCCCCATCAGCTTAAAAATGTCCAAGCATAGAGGAATTCGGTTCTACAAGGGCTATATTTGTATTTTTATTTGCATGGCTACCAAAGCCATCCATATAGAACCTGTATCTGATCTCACCACAGCAGCCTTTATAGCAGCATTTCGACGATTTTCTAGTCGACGAGGACTATGTACGGATATATACTCCGATTGCGGAACAAACTTCGTTGGAGCTGATAGGATTTTACAAAAGGACATGAAGATTGCCATACAACAAGCAAATCAAGAAATAGCATCAAAGGTAGTACACAACGGAATACGGTGGCATTTTAACCCGCCTTCAGCACCACATTTCGGAGGGCTCTGGGAAGCAGGAGTTAAATCAATCAAGCACCATCTTAGGCGCATATTGGGAAATTCATCGTTAACTTTCGAAGAATTTGCAACGATCTTAACACAGATTGAAGCCTGTTTAAACTCCAGGCCATTATGTCCAGTCTCAGATGATCTGAACACATTAACACCCGGACATTTTTTAATAGGCAGTGCATTGATCACTCCTCCAGAACCTATAAGAGAGAGAAACATTTCATCAATAACCAGATGGAATTATGCACAATCGTTACAACAACAGTTTTGGAGCAAATGGTCCCAAGACTATCTAAACTCCCTGCAAAACAGACCAAAATGGCAATTTCCAGCATCCAATCCTAAAATAGGAGATTTAGTAATCATTAAGGAACCCAATTTAGCAGCATGTCATTGGATATTGGGACGTATTATCGATATACATCCAGGAGCAGACAAACTAGTAAGGGTCGTAAGTATTAAAACTCAAAACGGGGTTTTAAAAAGACCAATAACTAAATTCGCCATACTCCCACTGGCCTAAAAGGAGAGTTCAAATAACCATCTTAATTTTATTAATCAACCCAAATTAGCGTTCTCAATCCAAGTATAAATATCAATGTCATAATGTATTTATCATGGCATTAAAATTCACGAAATTCTTATGTATCAATTGCATACAACTATAAAATTACATATAATTATCAAAAAACAAAAATAATTTTTTTTTGTTCGTTAGTCCAATTAAACTGCATCCAAAATTACATACACGCACATACATATAAAATGTGACCACATTCCTCACCAAATGCTCAAACGCACTTTTGCTATAATGCATCACAAAATTGTTAAAACAATAGCAACATTGTTCTTTGCAATTCAATTGTTAACCGTTAATCTGATAAGCAGATTTTGTGCCAAAGTTAAATAGGAGGAACTACGGGCAGCTTAGTCTTCTTTAAAATCTTGTGCGACACAGACTTAAATTTAGAATCATAATGGAATCCTCTGACGGGAACAAAGGCTCTCCTCCAACTCCAGGAAGAAGTATAGAGCAGGAAGTCAAGAAGATTTGGACCCTGGAAAAGAAGCTTAAACAGTTGCAGGCAGCAGTCCAAGTCAATAAAATTAGTCGACGAATGCAATATTTACAGCTTGATGATCCGGAAATAGTTGAAATAGAGGATTCACCACCACCTTCTCCAAGGTATCAACAACAAGAACCAGTTCCAGGACCATCTAGTGCAGGATCTTTAGCAGGAACTTCAGATTCCAAAATAAAAGTCTTGGAAGATCTTGTATTAGTGCCGGCCAGAGCACAAAGTAATGATTTGTACCTGACACTGACAAATCCGATGGGGACCAGTGAGACCATTACCTTATCTTGGGATGCCCTTCGAAAATCCAAGAAACGCAAGCAGCGATTCACTACCCAAGATGGGACAAGGTACAACGTACGCCTAATGAAGGATGGCACCATTAAAGTTTTAAGTTCATTAAAAGGTTAAGAACTAAAATTCTTTTTTTTATTTCTAATATAACCCCTTTTTTGTTTCTTCATTCTGCGTTGGAAATTGGGGCTCTTTCTTTGTTCAAGTATTTCTGTTCGCGTTGAAAAATTTTCATTCAATACAGTTTCTTTAATCAAAACGTTGGTATAATGCAATATATTTCACTTATTAGGTAATAACATTGAAAGACAATAGAGTCTTTCAACGGGAGCCAGTATGTTCCAAATTTGGAACTATGTTGGACACCATTGGACACCGGTGTCAGTGTGTGAGGATGGGGATTATGCGATCGGCACACAGCTTTTATATCGCAGAAAATAAAACAAACTTTGCAACGTGGTTCGAACAAACAATAAGTATTGTTTTTCAGTGCAAATTTGTTATTTATTGGACGTTCCCTCGTACCAGACATTTGCTGTTGCTGATCGCTGGCTAGAAAAATAACCGGATATCAATATCAACAGTTACATACTCAACAAAGCAGTTACATTAAAAAGATTGTTTAGTTTCAACCCCGGCCATTTAGCCACGTCCTAAGACGTTGGGTATTACGATGTTACAAAGATTTATATTGAACGAATCATAATTATAATGAAAACAAAACAAATGGTAATTGAATCAAAAGATACAATGAACAACTTCCGAACTAGACTAGAATATTTGCAACATAACAAAATTCCCTAAACCCTTGTGACACGAAGATGCCCGGATACATTAAGCATCCTCTAACACTTGTCGACAGTCTGTTTATTTTTATTTGTATTTATTTTTCGGCAACATGTTGTATTATACTACAAATCATACTTTAATCATACTGCAAATTCTTGTATTTCTGCTGTTGTTTTCATTTTTGTTACTTCGCTAGTATACAATTTATCTTTGATGCTCCAACGTTGCTTTGTGCTACTATGGCTGTCTTGAACTTCCACAGCTGTTAATTGTTTATGTTCGTCGTTGCTACCATATGTATCTATTATATAACTCACTATGATGGGCCCAGCGCTCAGTATGCCTTTGGCGCAGGCATTCAAATACATAAATATTTATGTTTATGTTTTTCCAAATGATTTAGTAGCAAGTTCCAGTCCTGCCCGTGGTGAAGATCCTGAAAGGAAAACAAACAAACCACAAAGAATCATTGCATTTATAAAAAGTATAAATTTATTACCTAATTAATCGTCAATGGTCACAGGGTGTACACAGGCAGATGTAAAATGTTAGCATGTCAGCTGTCACGTTAATATACCTATGCCACACAATGTTGACAACTTAGAGAAATGAAACACACTTTAAGAAAAAATGGAAGGAAAATACGCAGTGGAACGAAAATAGTGCCATCTACATTGCACTAGAGACATCGAATTTAACACAAATTCCATGATTCAATCAAATTTCCCTATTACCATGAATCAAGTTCGAGGCAGCAAATATGATTCACAATCTTATTTGATATACTGTACAGATTAATTTGTTTCGTTGCAAGTAAGTATATTTAACAAAGCAAAAGTCATTTTATACCATATTGATTGAAATTAACATAAATTAGTTTAAATTACTTTAGATATATTTACCAAAAACAGCTTGATAGCAGCAATGACTAAAATGGTAACACTGCATAAACACATGATGAGTTGCAGTTGCTATGCTGTGTTATTGTTGCTAGATTATGCTAGATTATTGTTACTATGCCAATTATTGTTGCCATGCGCCTTTGACTACCGTTCTTTGGTGCCGTGTGCAAACCATGGCTATATAAACAGCAATTTAACTTGACTCGATCTCTTTTTCAGTTTGGCAGTGGAGTGAGTGACTTGATAATTTTTCTTAGTGGTATTTCCTAGTGTTGTGAATTTTTCTTAACAATTTAACACTTTGTTTGGTTGACAATTAAAATAAAATTTTCTTATTCTGGGTTGCGACTAGATTAGGAGATTTATTTGAGTAGCGACTAAATAAAGATTCTTATTACGGGTAGCGACTGTAATAAGAAGTTTTACTAATACTATACACTTTATTGTGGGTAGCGACTACAATAGAGATTCTTATTACGGGTAGCGATTGTAATAAGAAATTTTACTAATACTATACACTTTATTGTGGGTAGCGACTACAATAAAGATTCTTATTACGGGTAGCGACTGTAATAAGGAATTTTACTAATACAAAACACTTTATTGTGGGTAACGACTACAATAAAGATTCTTATTACGTGTAACGACTGTAATAAGAAAATTACTAACAAAACACTTTATTGTGGGTAACGACTACAATAAAGTTTCTTATTACGGGTCACGACTGTAATAAGAAAATTACTAATAAAACATTTGTTGTTGGTAACGACTACAATAAAAATTTTGTGGGTTTCGACTGCAGTAAAACCTACTCACCTCACTTTATTCTGGGTATCGACCAGAATAAAGAATATCCCAATCCCAACCTCTATTAAAGTTATTGAAATCAAGTCAATCAACTGCCAAACATAGATCAGGTGAGTACAAAGTTTATTGCAACAACATTACTATATTTATTACATATCTTATATTTTCCATTTATTGAAATTTGATAAAGTGAGCTATTAGTATTTTACATTTATCGAGTATTAAAGCTCTAGTTTATAAGTGAAGTGTATAATTTGTAGACATACAATTAAAACCATTAACTTTATACCAGCGGCATCAATTCTCACCACATTTTTCATTTATTACATGTACGCTCTGACTACGGACAGTACATTTCATGGTCCTTCGCAGCCAAATTTAAAGTCTAGTGGTATATATTCTCAGTCTTTCAACCATGTCGTCACTTCAAAAACTTTTCGCTAACCAAGTCACCTCTGCACAAATATTCCAAAAATCTTTCAATAACTACAAAAATACTGATGTAGAAAAACGAACGAGAGGACTTATTTCTGAGCGGTTAATCGCCCTAAACGAAATTTGGTCCGACTATAAGAACAATCATTATACGATTCTCCAAGCTACTCAGGCTTTAGAAGACAGCGAATTGCAAAAATACGATTATTTTGCAAAAGATCAATTTTGAAGCGTGGAAGATAAATACTACACGTTTCGAGGTATTCTCAGAGATGCACTAGATGCATTCGAAACAAAAGTAGTTTCAAAGCCAAACACGGACAATGAATCTTCTTCATTTCTGAGGTTACCTAGCATCACAATCCCAAAGTTCTCAGGGTCATTTGAGTCATGGAGGTCGTTTCACGATCTCTTCCATTCCTTGGTTCATACAAATTCTGCGCTATCACCAGTGCAGAAATTTCATTACTTAAAATCAAGTGTTTCTGGAGAAGCAGAACACTTATTGCGTCAACGTCCTATGACCAACTCGAGTTATGATAGCGCATGGAAGATATCGCTTAACAGGTATGACAACAAGCGAGTGTTAATTAATGCTCAGCTAAAAATTTTATTCATTTTACCTAAAGCAACACAAGAGTCTGCCAGGGCTATAAAAATAGTGCTGGACAAATCTTCCGAATGTATATACGAACTCGAAGCATTAGAAGTCCCCACTAAACACTGGGACACAATCTTGATTTATATGCTAGTGCAGTGCTTGCCAGCAGAAACTCATCGCTTATGGGAACAAGAGGTAAACAGTGCAGGTGGACTGCTTACCCTTGAATCTTTGAAGACGTTTCTAGAGACAAGATTTAGAACTCTCGAAGCAATCTAAGACGCAAGACCAAATCCAGTCAATAAATCAGCTCAAATACCAAGAGCATCAACTCACTTTACATCATCTGGCGACAGATGCATAATGTGTAAGGAGCAACATCGAATATTTAAATGCCCCAAATTTATCAAATTGGACGTCGATTCAAAATTTAAAATTGTCACGTCAAATCGATTGTGCATCAATTGCCTGTCAAAAAGCCACAATACAAAATATTGCGCTAGCAAGTTTACGTGCCAGCGATGTGGAAGGAAACATCATTCCTTACTGCATAGGAATATCACAAATCCACAGGGTTCGCCTAAACAATCAGACAACCCACACGAACAAGTACAACCTTGTAACTCGCCTTCCACATCCAACGGATCAATTAAAACGCTTCACGCTAATCAAACAATGCGAACGACACAAGCCTTGCTTGCCACATCATTGCTTAAAGTTCCATCAAAAAAGGGCACTATGTTCACTTTACGAGCTTTGATTGATTCAGGCTCTCAAGTCACGTTCATAACAAAGGCTGCTGCACGCAAGCTGCAATTGGCCACTATGAACACATCGATGCAAATCACTGGCTTAGGAAAGTCAGAATCTATGAGTGTTAGCAAACAAGCATCAGTAAACATTCACTGTTATTCAACTTCGAGTAAGATAACCACGATAAATGCTCTTATCGTGAACACCATCACGGACATACTGCCTCCGTCCACCATTTCAAGCAAGGAATGGAGCCACGTACATGGCCTGCAACTCGCAGATCCATTGTTTTTCAAACCAGGAAAAGTCGACCTGCTCTTAGGAGCAGACGTTTATGGAGAAATCCTTTTAGAAGGGTTGCGAAAAAGACACTCACACAATTTCCACAGCGTCAAACTTAACAGTCAATGCTCATTACGAGGAAGAGTCTTCTCTCGATAAACTTCTGCGGCGGTTCTGGGAAACCGAAGAAGTTACCCCAGGAAGACAACTGTCTAAGGCAGACCACGATTGTGAAGAGTTTTATCAAAAAACTCAAGTCCGCTTGCCCTTCATTAATGAAAGTCCCAGCTTAGGTGACTCTCGTGGCATAGCTCTACGAAGATTTTATTGTCTAGAGCATAAATTGCAACAAAATCCTGAGCTTAGTCAGGAATACAAGGCTTGCATTAACGAATATAAATCATTAGGGCATATGATATTGGCTGATAAAGAAGTCAGTCGTGATAAATGTTATTATCTTCCTCACCACGCCGTCATCAAGGATAGCACTATGACCAGGGTTCGAGTCGTCTTTGATGCCTCGGCTAAATCCACTAATGGGAAAAGTTTAAACGAACAGTTGCATACAGGTCCAGAACTGCAATCTGAGCTTTTCTCAACATTACTTCGATGGCGAAAGTATAAATACGCTATGTCAGCCGACATAGAGAAAATGTACCGAATGATCAACATTCAACCCCCAGATCAAAATTTTCAATGAATAGTCTGGAGAAATAATCCCAGCGAAAGCATCAGAGACTATAAGTTAACCACGGTTACATTTGCCACAACGCCAGCTCCATATTTAGCCATCAAGACCCTTCATCAATTAGCAACTGATGAAGCTGCAAAATATCCTATAGCTGCCAAAATTATACCGCGTGATTTTTATGTTGATGATCTGCTTACTGGAGTAGATTCCATCGATGAAGCCTTGGAAATACAAACGCAGATGATTAACATTTTGTCCTCAGCAGGCTTTAACCTAAGGAAATGGGTAAGCAATTCATCGGATCTCCTATCAAGCATTCCGAAAGAACATAGGGAAGTACAACTTCCATTACGGTTTGCAAGTGATGAATCTGTAAAAACCCTGGGAATACATTGGCACCTAGGAACTGACCATTTCACCTTGCAATATAAACAATTCGCAGATCGCGTTTCTACAAAGCGTTCTGTGTTGTCAGAAATTGCTACACTTTTTGACCCACTAGGTTGGATATCTCCGATCATAGTTACAGCCAAAATTCTGATGCAAACCTTATGGCTTTCGGGATGCTCATGGGATGAGCCGATACCTTCACATATCGACATGCACTGGCGACAATTTAAAGAAAAGCTATTTCACATTAGCTCAATCCATATACCACGGTGGATATTCACCACTAGTGATTTATCAAAGTGCCAGATACACGGATTTTCCGACGCGTCCAATCACGCGTATTCGGCGGCAGTATATGTCAGGGCTATAGATCAAGAAGGAAATGTGCATGTTAATTTACTTATTGCAAAATCCAAAATAGCACCTGTCAAACCTATCACGCTTCCTCGTCTCGAGTTATGTGGCGCAGTACTTTTAGTTCGACTCATTGATCGAATTAAAACCGATTTAAATCTTATTAAGATCCCCACATTCGCTTGGACAGATTCCTCTATTGTTCTATCGTGGATTCGCAATCATCCGAACAAGTACAAAACCTTTGTTGCAAATAGGATTGCAGAAATCCAAAATTTAACTGATATACAGTCATGTCATCACGTGCGTTCTAATGAGAATCCTGCCGACTGCAACTCCAGGGGAATTGAACCTGCCTCAGTTAATTCCCACCAATTGTGGTGGCATGGACCTCAGTGGCGATGAATCCTGAAGAGAAGTGGCCTCAATCATTACCTGTTACGGAAAGCAACATAGAATCTGAACAAAAGCGAGTAAGCTGTTTATCTACTACTCAGTCAAACACTCATGAACTTTTTAGTAAATTCTCAATGTTTGTCAAATTGCAGCGAGTCATTGCTTACTGTCTCAGGTTTATCAACAACTGTCGCAAAATAGTTCCCAACACTTACCGCAATAGTTCCATACTCCAACCTGTTGAGACGAATCAGGCAAAACAATTGCTGATCAAACTAGCTCAAAAGGATATATTTAAAAGCGAAGTTAAGCAATTACAAGAAAAGCGTTCATTATCCCCCAAAAGTAAAATGCTGTCTCTTAACCCATTTCTGGATAATCATGGATTATTGCGTGTCGGCGGTCGTCTACAAAATGCCAATATATCCTTCAATCAAAAACACCCAATCATATTACCGAGAGAACATAATCTAACATCATTAGTAATCAACCATTTTCATATGAAAACTTTGCATGGAGGTCTACAATTGGTTCTATCAACAATGCGAAATGAATTCTGGGTTTCACAAGGACCAAAAACAGTCAAAGCTATCTTACACAAATGCATAATTTGCTTCAAACATTCCGCCACAAATAGGAACCAAATCATGGCGAATCTACCTGCTTCAAGAGTTAATATATCAAGACCGTTTCAACAAACTGGGGTGGATTATGCTGGCCCCATCAGCTTAAAAATGTCCAAGCATAGAGGAATTCGGTTCTACAAGGGCTATATTTGTATTTTTATTTGCATGGCTACCAAAGCCATCCATATAGAACCTGTATCTGATCTCACCACAGCAGCCTTTATAGCAGCATTTCGACGATTTTCTAGTCGACGAGGACTATGTACGGATATATACTCCGATTGCGGAACAAACTTCGTTGGAGCTGATAGGATTTTACAAAAGGACATGAAGATTGCCATACAACAAGCAAATCAAGAAATAGCATCAAAGGTAGTACACAACGGAATACGGTGGCATTTTAACCCGCCTTCAGCACCACATTTCGGAGGGCTCTGGGAAGCAGGAGTTAAATCAATCAAGCACCATCTTAGGCGCATATTGGGAAATTCATCGTTAACTTTCGAAGAATTTGCAACGATCTTAACACAGATTGAAGCCTGTTTAAACTCCAGGCCATTATGTCCAGTCTCAGATGATCTGAACACATTAACACCCGGACATTTTTTAATAGGCAGTGCATTGATCACTCCTCCAGAACCTATAAGAGAGAGAAACATTTCATCAATAACCAGATGGAATTATGCACAATCGTTACAACAACAGTTTTGGAGCAAATGGTCCCAAGACTATCTAAACTCCCTGCAAAACAGACCAAAATGGCAATTTCCAGCATCCAATCCTAAAATAGGAGATTTAGTAATCATTAAGGAACCCAATTTAGCAGCATGTCATTGGATATTGGGACGTATTATCGATATACATCCAGGAGCAGACAAACTAGTAAGGGTCGTAAGTATTAAAACTCAAAACGGGGTTTTAAAAAGACCAATAACTAAATTCGCCATACTCCCACTGGCCCAAAAGGAGAGTTCAAATAACCATCTTAATTTTATTAATCAACCCAAATTAGCGTTCTCAATCCAAGTATAAATATCAATGTCATAATGTATTTATCATGGCATTAAAATTCACGAAATTCTTATGTATCAATTGCATACAACTATAAAATTACATATAATTATCAAAAAACAAAAATAATTTTTTTTTGTTCGTTAGTCCAATTAAACTGCATCCAAAATTACATACACGCACATACATATAAAATGTGACCACATTCCTCACCAAATGCTCAAACGCACTTTTGCTATAATGCATCACAAAATTGTTAAAACAATAGCAACATTGTTCTTTGCAATTCAATTGTTAACCGTTAATCTGATAAGCAGATTTTGTGCCAAAGTTAAATAGGAGGAACTACGGGCAGCTTAGTCTTCTTTAAAATCTTGTGCGACACAGACTTAAATTTAGAATCATAATGGAATCCTCTGACGGGAACAAAGGCTCTCCTCCAACTCCAGGAAGAAGTATAGAGCAGGAAGTCAAGAAGATTTGGACCCTGGAAAAGAAGCTTAAACAGTTGCAGGCAGCAGTCCAAGTCAATAAAATTAGTCGACGAATGCAATATTTACAGCTTGATGATCCGGAAATAGTTGAAATAGAGGATTCACCACCACCTTCTCCAAGGTATCAACAACAAGAACCAGTTCCAGGACCATCTAGTGCAGGATCTTTAGCAGGAACTTCAGATTCCAAAATAAAAGTCTTGGAAGATCTTGTATTAGTGCCGGCCAGAGCACAAAGTAATGATTTGTACCTGACACTGACAAATCCGATGGGGACCAGTGAGACCATTACCTTATCTTGGGATGCCCTTCGAAAATCCAAGAAACGCAAGCAGCGATTCACTACCCAAGATGGGACAAGGTACAACGTACGCCTAATGAAGGATGGCACCATTAAAGTTTTAAGTTCATTAAAAGGTTAAGAACTAAAATTCTTTTTTTTATTTCTAATATAACCCCTTTTTTGTTTCTTCATTCTGCGTTGGAAATTGGGGCTCTTTCTTTGTTCAAGTATTTCTGTTCGCGTTGAAAAATTTTCATTCAATACAGTTTCTTTAATCAAAACGTTGGTATAATGCAATATATTTCACTTATTAGGTAATAACATTGAAAGACAATAGAGTCTTTCAACGGGAGCCAGTATGTTCCAAATTTGGAACTATGTTGGACACCATTGGACACCGGTGTCAGTGTGTGAGGATGGGGATTATGCGATCGGCACACAGCTTTTATATCGCAGAAAATAAAACAAACTTTGCAACGTGGTTCGAACAAACAATAAGTATTGTTTTTCAGTGCAAATTTGTTATTTATTGGACGTTCCCTCGTACCAGACATTTGCTGTTGCTGATCGCTGGCTAGAAAAATAACCGGATATCAATATCAACAGTTACATACTCAACAAAGCAGTTACATTAAAAAGATTGTTTAGTTTCAACCCCGGCCATTTAGCCACGTCCTAAGACGTTGGGTATTACGATGTTACAAAGATTTATATTGAACGAATCATAATTATAATGAAAACAAAACAAATGGTAATTGAATCAAAAGATACAATGAACAACTTCCGAACTAGACTAGAATATTTGCAACATAACAAAATTCCCTAAACCCTTGTGACACGAAGATGCCCGGATACATTAAGCATCCTCTAACACTTGTCGACAGTCTGTTTATTTTTATTTGTATTTATTTTTCGGCAACATGTTGTATTATACTACAAATCATACTTTAATCATACTGCAAATTCTTGTATTTCTGCTGTTGTTTTCATTTTTGTTACTTCGCTAGTATACAGTTTATCTTTGATGCTCCAACGTTGCTTTGTGCTACTATGGCTGTCTTGAACTTCCACAGCTGTTAATTGTTTATGTTCGTCGTTGCTACCATATGTATCTATTATATAACTCACTATAATGGGCCCAGCGCTCAGTATGCCTTTGGCGCAGGCATTCAAATACATAAATATTTATGTTTATGTTTTTCCAAATGATTTAGTAGCAAGTTCCAGTCCTGCCCGTGGTGAAGATCCTGAAAGGAAAACAAACAAACCACAAAGAATCATTGCATTTATAAAAAGTATAAATTTATTACCTAATTAATCGTCAATGGTCACAGGGTGTACACAGGCAGATGTAAAATGTTAGCATGTCAGCTGTCACGTTAATATACCTATGCCACACAATGTTGACAACTTAGAGAAATGAAACACACTTTAAGAAAAAATGGAAGGAAAATACGCAGTGGAACGAAAATAGTGCCATCTACATTGCACTAGAGACATCGAATTTAACACAAATTCCATGATTCAATCAAATTTCCCTATTACCATGAATCAAGTTCGAGGCAGCAAATATGATTCACAATCTTATTTGATATACTGTACAGATTAATTTGTTTCGTTGCAAGTAAGTATATTTAACAAAGCAAAAGTCATTTTATACCATATTGATTGAAATTAACATAAATTAGTTTAAATTACTTTAGATATATTTACCAAAAACAGCTTGATAGCAGCAATGACTAAAATGGTAACACTGCATAAACACATGATGAGTTGCAGTTGCTATGCTGTGTTATTGTTGCTAGATTATGCTAGATTATTGTTACTATGCCAATTATTGTTGCCATGCGCCTTTGACTACCGTTCTTTGGTGCCGTGTGCAAACCATGGCTATATAAACAGCAATTTAACTTGACTCGATCTCTTTTTCAGTTTGGCAGTGGAGTGAGTGACTTGATAATTTTTCTTAGTGGTATTTCCTAGTGTTGTGAATTTTTCTTAACAATTTAACACTTTGTTTGGTTGACAATTAAAATAAAATTTTCTTATTCTGGGTTGCGACTAGATTAGGAGATTTATTTGAGTAGCGACTAAATAAAGATTCTTATTACGGGTAGCGACTGTAATAAGAAGTTTTACTAATACTATACACTTTATTGTGGGTAGCGACTACAATAGAGATTCTTATTACGGGTAGCGATTGTAATAAGAAATTTTACTAATACTATACACTTTATTGTGGGTAGCGACTACAATAAAGATTCTTATTACGGGTAGCGACTGTAATAAGGAATTTTACTAATACAAAACACTTTATTGTGGGTAACGACTACAATAAAGATTCTTATTACGTGTAACGACTGTAATAAGAAAATTACTAACAAAACACTTTATTGTGGGTAACGACTACAATAAAGTTTCTTATTACGGGTCACGACTGTAATAAGAAAATTACTAATAAAACATTTGTTGTTGGTAACGACTACAATAAAAATTTTGTGGGTTTCGACTGCAGTAAAAACTACTCACCTCACTTTATTCTGGGTATCGACCAGAATAAAGAATATCCCAATCCCAACCTCTATTAAAGTTATTGAAATCAAGTCAATCAACTGCCAAACATAGATCAGGTGAGTACAAAGTTTATTGCAACAACATTACTATATTTATTACATATCTTATATTTTCCATTTATTGAAATTTGATAAAGTGAGCTATTAGTATTTTACATTTATCGAGTATTAAAGCTCTAGTTTATAAGTGAAGTGTATAATTTGTAGACATACAATTAAAACCATTAACTTTATACCAGCGGCATCAATTCTCACCACATTTTTCATTTATTACATGTACGCTCTGACTACGGGCAGTACATTTCATACCTAATAAGTAACAATTTCACGCCACATCAGAAAATATTACACCAAGCTATAAATTAGTTGGTGCATATAGAAAAAACAAAAAATAGTGACGGAAAAACTCTTCAAGTTGTTAGAAAAAACGAAAGAGCATATATGTATGTTATCCTTAAAATATTTATAGAGAGTAGAAAAAAAAACTATATTATAAAGATACCATTTACCATGAATCACAAGTAGAATATATTTTAAATGAGAAAAAAAAATTTAAGATTTGATCAATTATGCTAAAAGGAACTAGTTGGTAAATAATAAAATATATATAAAAGAGTAACCTAACTTGCCTACTAATAGCACATACATATAAGTGTGTACTCTCCTACCTTATAAATTTCATCACAACATTTTTCTTTATGAACACTTTTACTTTAAACGTTTCTATCCATAATTTTATATAATTTAATTCAAAACAATTTTTTTTAATATTATTGCTCCAGTGCTCCTCTTTTTTTTTTTAACTTATATTTTTTGTGTTACTGGTAGCTGGTACTTCTTAGTTATCTGCTTTTTCCAGTTTTTATAACCCATTATCAAAAGTTTTATCAGGTTCAAAGTGGCTAGGACATATAACAAGATTATTAAGTCATTATTCACCACTTGCGCATTCACTATTTCGATTTTATTTTCAATGTTTCCTTGGGTTTCACTTTTGTATTTTTGGTACCCATTTTAATAATAAAAATTTCACTGCTACTTTAGCATAATTTTATATTGCATTTCACACTTAGTATAAATCTCTTCTTTAATAAGTATACTTCACCTAAAATCTTCGGCGGTATCATAATATCATATTACACCATTCAAGACAAGAATAAAAAAATTGTCACTAAAAGTGAAAACGAGCTTTTTTTTATTTAATTAGATCGTATTTACATTTGTCACGGTCGCCATGTACAACTACTTTGGGATAATAACGATTAAAACACCTTGCTCGATTAAAATGTATATTGAAACTGAAACTTTATTACTTATTCTGGATTTACAGTTTTCATAGGTTGTTGCTTATTCTTTTGATTACATTGCATCAATATCTTGATATACGCATTTCATGTCGATTCACTAAGTTCACTGACATTTATAAAATGCTGATGTAATGAGTTAGTATGAGGTTTATTGGCGTGAACTATGAAATGCTGACGAATACGGTCATTGAGTTGATTGACTTTATAAAAAGTGTTAATGTAGTTTTACCTTAAATAAATTAATGCTATGTAATCACATAATTCCTGTACACATGATCGAATCTCCTAAGGCAGAAACCAAATCTTGTGCAGTCATTGAAAGCCACATTTAGTTTGGTGGAATACAAGTGAGGGAAAAGGAGACAGCCATAGGAAAAGTACGGCAGAATCAAAGATTTAACCAGGATGGAACGCATGTACGCAGACAAAGTTCCCGAAGACAACCACAACCGACGAAGCCCACCATAAATTATACCCACGATCCTTCACCTTAAGCCGCTGGAATCTATTAGAGAGAAAGCTGCGAATTAAGGACACAGCAGAAGAGTGAAATTTGAAGTCTGAGGCCAACTTTCTAAGGAAATAGGAATGATTTACCATGTCGAATGCTTGGGAGAAATCAAGTAGGGCAAGAACACACAGATGGTCCCTATCAAGTGAGCTGCGAATATCACTCGTGACACTCAGAAGGCTGTATCACAACTACGATATTTCCGATAACCGGACTGGAAAGGACTTAATAAGTCAAGGTTTTCTAAGTTATCAGATATTTGTTGTACTATCAACTTTTCCAGGGCCTTAGCAAGACATCCTATAAGGCTAATCCGTCGAAAATAACTAGGAACCTCAGGTGTTTTCGTGTTAGACACAGGTACAACTATAGCGAGTTTCCTATCAGACGGAAATATCGACATGATAAGACAAGTAATAAAAATAATATCACTATATTAATGAGGTCGCCATGTTATATGCTCGGTAGAGATGTAATATATTTAAAGATTAATGTAGTATTAATGTAGTAATTAAAGATGGTATAGACGCCAATAGTAATAAACAAAGTGGAGGTAGCCATAAGGCAGATCCCATATGGAGAAGCCTCAGTAAAGCAAATTTCCTCTAGTGAAGGACGCAGCTAGTACTTGCAGTCACCAGGTAGTTTTCAATAATACAATATCAAATAACTGTGTAGAACTGAATGCTTTATTCCAAGTCCAAGTCCAGCTCTTACGCGATTAATGAAACTAATTTCAACTATGACGATTTTAAAAGAACAGATATCCCTTGATATTTGTTTAACGTTTTCCTTCAGGCTTTAATTTTGACCTTGAATTCACTTATGACATTATTTTACTCTAACACTTTAACTGTCCGAAAAGAACAAAAAAAACTATTAGTCACGCGATGTCTATGTTTTAAAGCTTGTTGCGTGACGGAAAGCTGTATTAGTGGTATTTATTGCTTTTGAAAGCGGTTTTTGAATTTAGGAAGGAATCGGAAAATGGATAGGGGGTGCTTTATTCAGGCATTGCTACCTTATTTATATAAAAAAAATTCACTACAAAATCGATGCACACTTACCGGCACAGACAGGTAAAATATTTTTATATAAAACCAATTTAGCTAATTCACATCAACCGGCTTGTAACGATAACTTCATTGCTGGTCGCTATTGGTAGCTAGAAATCAGACCGGCACTTGTCGGTTGCTTGTCTAGTTGCGAAGTAAACATGGGATTACTTTTCTATATTTTTCTCTCGATATGTGCCTTAATTGAAAGTTTTCTTTCCGTTTTATGTCGTTATATGAGCACGAAAAATGCCGGTGCCGGTCTGTCCCGGTTCGTGCTGTGCCGGTAAGTGTGCACCGACGACCGCATTCATATAATTTGTTCTAACCTTAAAATGCATATTTGCATTTTGTTACAATTATTCTTGATCACTGTTTGGACACAGTTCAAGCATTGCACTCAAGGTCTGTATATCGAGATATTCCGGTATGACCGTATTTTTATTATTGATTTCTTACTGATTCCTAGTTTTGTTTATGCAATACGATTTATTTGCGACTATACCTTTTTGTGGCTTTATGATGTAATTGTTATTTTTACGGAATTTATGAAATGCTTGTACTTAGTTTGAATGGTTATGTCACATTGTATATAATCGCCCTTTGCCACCAAGTCTACTGATGGTGCAGACAATAACGGTAGAGATTATTTTCCTGGTGGACTTGGCTTTGCTGACGTAAGCAGTGGTTTTGATATATCTTGTTTCGATTCAGTTCCTGTTGACTTGTCTTCTGGTTGATCTGAGTTATCTTTGCCGTTCTGGGAGAATTGGCTCTCGCATGACTTGTATAATTTATGTATAAAGTACTCATGAACCAAAGGAATGAGACCAGAATGATTCCAGTCATCTTAATCGATCTTCATACTCTTTATCCCTATTGTTATTTTCTACGAACTTTAGCATTGCCTTTCAAATTCCTGCTCCTTCCCTAGCTGGTCCATGCTTCTCTCCAGATGATTCTGATGAATCTATTGAGTCTATTATAGTAGAAATGTAATTCAAGAGTTGCACCTGGATTACATCTGGGTCACCAATATTTAAGAAGACTATTTTGCTGAATTATTATTAATTATTGTGCTGGGCAACGATCTGCCACCTACTTTTATCATTGCTGTGTTGCGTCGTTGCCTCTGCCAAATAGAATTCAAAGAAATACAAGACTTTTCCAATACAGTGGATCGACACGTCAGCTGGTCAAATCTAGAGTAATAGAATAAAAGAGAGTTCATTGCATGAAGGATTAAAAGAGATACTATTAAATTTTGACAAAAAATTTAATTTCCAATGTAACTTTGTCATACACTGTTGAATTAGTATGTTTTAAATTTACTCTGAAATTATTTCTGAGCATAGATATCGTTGATACTCAAAAAAGAAGAAAAACTCCTTATTAAAAATCGAAAGTTTCCTGGAAATGGAAATGTCTTTCGAAGGGTCGCCTTTAGCATTAATATTTCAAAGCTTAAAGGTTTTCAGCTAAAAAGAAGTTATCGAATGCCCTCGTAGTGGTAAACAGAACTTTTTGACTAAAAAATGAGAAAACGTCATTGAGGAGGATTAAAAGAGGTTCAATTGTTCACTCTGGCGTTCAATCTACATGAAATATTCATTTGAAAACCTTTTGTACGATTTGTCCCCTTTATGTATATAAAGATAATATTTTAAAAGGTTGTTTTGAAAAAGGATAAAGTGATTTTATAAACTTATTTCCTTTTAATTCCAAGAAATTGATAAACTTTAAGATGCATTTTTTTAAACATACAAGCTGGAAGCAAGCTAATTATAATGTCATAGAAATAGTATTTTAGAGTGTTTAGAGTGAACTGGAATCGAGCGTTGTAGGGTCTCCGGCTGTAAGACCTGTATTTCATATTTCGGTTTTATTTCTGTACAGCTAAGTGTATGTACGTAATGTTTTACATTTTTGACATAATTCGATTCACCCTTGTGGATTGAAGTTTAAAGTGAAGTAAAAAATATACTCCTGTGATTTTAAAATAAATGAAGAAAGTTGTTTATAATGAAATATTTATGGAATTTAAGATATTCGAAGTTTTTTTTTTACAATTACGATGTTGAATAAAACCGTTTAGAACGGGAATGAATATGTCATTCTTGTGTATGTACATTAGAAATATAATTAAAAAAATTTCGAGATAAAGATAGAATTTACCCCCAGCTGTAAAACATTTGAAATAAGATAAACACATATGGGTAAGAGCTCAAAGATTCTTTAGCCGCGTGTAAATTTAATGAATTTTGGTCATAAGTTGGATTGACTGTGGTCTTTTGATTTGGATCAGAATTTTCCTAAATTATGGTTTGATTATTGATTATTAATGAAGGAAATCATATAATTTGTTTTGTCTGGCAAAGTTTGAGGAAGGTGAAAAGTGCTTTAAAGTTAACGCATTCATATTGTAATTGCTGTTGGAGCTATTAATTGTGTGTTTCCAATAAGCTAATAAAAAATTCTTAATTGATTCGATGCCTACCTTCATAATTACAGGGGATTGCATTTTTTCGAAAAATTTCTCATGAACTAGCAGGCATGACCAACTGTTTTTGCCCTTGGGCCGGATTGGAAAAAAAAATATTTTCACGAGCCAGACGAAATATTAAAATTAAACAATGTTAAGCAAAACACTAATTTCTTTAAGTAAACATTATTTTATTATGAAATTTGTTTATGAATAAATGTAAGTAAATCAATACAGCAAATAAGTAGACATAATAACTAATGCGAGGTGCTAAATGTTCTTGCTTTTCTCGATATTTTTCATGTAATAATTCGTCGCATTGCAAATTAATTATTTTTAACTGTATATCAACGGGAACGTCATCAACTTGTACAGAAAATGGATTTCAGATAATAGATAAAATTTTATCAATTTTTTTGAAGCAATCGAATCTCTGCTCGCAATCTGTCATTAGCGCAAGGATATTTTTATTAAATGTTTGAATCTTTTCTTTTACAATATTTAAAGATGTGGTCTGCAACGTTGGAAAATGATCAAATTTACATTCAGCCAGGTTTGTAGAAAAAAGGCTAAGCTTCATTTTAAAAGCTGTTAATTTCTGCATTAAATCATGAGCAAATAAATTTTTGCCTTGTAAACATGTGTTAAATTAGTTGGAATGTGTGAAAATATCCAAAGAAAATACTAAATCACAAATCCAATTTAGATCTAATAACTCAGGAAAATCCTCATTTTCTTTAAGCGTTAAAATTATATTTTTATTTTCTCTTAGAACTTTTCTCAAACTTAACCAACGGATTTTATTGTGATATAGTACATCTAAATGACTGGTATTTAGTTCTGCAAGGAGAACAATAAATTGCCTGTGATTTAATCCTTTTGATCGTAGGAAATTCACTAATTTCACAACTACATTTGTAACGTGATCGATTTTTAAAATATTTTTGCATATAGCGTGTTGATGAATAATGCAGGGTATGGGTATAATTTTATGATTTGGATCGATTTCGGAAAGTTTATCTTCAATGCGTTTGATGAGCCCAATGTTTTTTCCGATCATGTTTGGTGATCCATCTGTTGCAACATTCACCAATTTTTTTCAGTCAATATTGTACTCCCAAAAACACTTTTCAATCTCCCGGAAAAGTTCTTCCCCCTTTGTTGTGCCTTTCATCGGAACAATTGATAAAAGTTCTTCCGAAATTTGAAAATCTTCGGTGATAGCTGTGATGAAAATTAACAACTGATCATCATCTTTCATATCGCAACTTTCGTCCAGAGCAATTACATAAAAATTGGCTGATTTTAAATTATTTAATAATTTTTTTTTAATTATTTATATTAGCATTTACATCTTCTATTCTTCTAGCAATAGTTTGCCGAGACAGGCTTAAACTTTCGAATTTATTTCTAACTTATGGACAAATACATCGCAAAGCTCCAACATGCACTTTCTTTCAAATTCTGCTTCAGCAAAAGGTTTTGCTACTAAAATACTTGCTTCAGTAACAGATTCTTGTAAGCGATTTTGCTTTAAAAATACATTTTGCTGTCGAGTCAATTTTCCTACCAGATCTGCGGTTTTTATTTTTTCGGGTTTCTTCGTTTAAATTATATGCGTAACTTGCATGTTTGGTTTCAAAATGTCTTATAAGGCAAACTGCCTTATTATTGTAAGTACATTGCAAAAAAAATATTTCCACCTCTATTCTTCTTTAAATATATGGCATTCTAAACCTACTTGTCTATTTTTAAAAAGAATAATATAAAATAAGTAAAAAACGATTTCTCAAACCAAACTGAGGCCAAGCCGCATGAAAAAGTAGAAAATAAACTTTTCTTCACACACAGAGGTGGACTCAGATTTTTTGATTGGGACATTTCTCTGGAATATTCTTTCTCTTCATGATTCAAATCACTTATTACCTCTGATTGATCATACTGAAATATATCGGTGCTTGTCAGCGAATAAAATCTGAGTCCACCTCTGTGTGTGAAGAAAAGTTTATTTTCTACTTTTTCATGCGGCTTGGCCTCAGTTTTGTTTGAAAACTCGTTTTTTACTTATTTTATTTTCTGCCTTTTTCACGTTAACTAAATTGTTATTACGTGCTGCTTTCCATGTTTTCCACAGACTTTTCCTATTACTATAAATTTTTTTTAAAAATTTACATGAATTTTCCTCGATTTTTCATGCAAGTTTTCATGATTGTTGAAGAGAAGGTATTGATGCCAGTAGGACGGCAAAAAATGATTTCGCATAGCTTATAAAACTTTTTTGTCGGAAAATTTTCCGAAAAAGTCGGAAAATTCCGGAAAATTCTCCAGAAAAATTGGAAAATTCTGCATTTTTCCGGAAACAGATTTATCACTAATCATATCGATGAAAATTTGTCCGATGATTTTCCCGCTTTTCCGGGTTTTCCGGCGTTTTACGTGAATTTTCCTCGATTTTTCTGCAAGTTTTCACCATTGGAGAGAAAGTAATGATGCCAGTTGATAGGGAACTTGATCCTGCATAATTTAGAAAACTTTGTTATCGGAAAATTTTCCGGAAAAGTCGGAAAATTCCGGAAATTTTTTCGGAAAAATCGGAAAACTCTGCATTTTTCCTGAAACGGATTTATCACTAATCAAATTTGTACCAAATTTTCAAATGATTTTTCCCGATTTTCCGGGTTTCCATGGAAATTCCCGGTTCGAATTTTGATAGATTCAATTGTCACGCGACATGAACCTGTGCTCGCTGTGATGACGTAAAGTGGGTCTACGAGAGTGTCGAAAATAACTAAATAATAAACTTTTATGAATTAAGATAAGCAATTTGTAAGCGCAGATTGCATCCAACAAAACAGAACGGCAATTGATTCGTTTTCGTAAATAAATGAGAAGAGGCAGAGTTTTCAGATTTTACTTTCATAAAATGCTCCCGCGGTTTTGTGAAAACACTTTTTTCTGCAAAATTTAGAGAATTGTCCCAATTTCTGTTGCTGTAATCCTGTGATATTTGAACAGCACGTGCTTCTGTTTATATTCGTTTTGCTCTGAGGAGATTAAGTGGGATGCTCTCATGCGGGACTCATATTTTTGCGAGAAATGAGAATTTTATTTGACAGAAATTTTACATCTCCTTTCATTACCTTGGCCAAAGCGAAATTTATCTTTTTCTTAAAAAATTTAGATAGTGTAACCCAATGTACATTATTATGAATAGTAGGCATTTGGTTAAGATAATTTTTGCACCCTAGATGATATCTATAAGGTATACTAAGTTTGTCATTCCGTTTGTAACACCTCGAAATAATGATCGTAGAACAAAATTAATTGGACACCCACGCATAATATTAAAAGTTATTTTGATTTCTGCATGTCCGTCCGTCTGTCCTTCAATCTGTCCATCCGTCTGTGCGCACGATAACTGGAGAACGCGTATACTTAGAGAGCTGAAATTTTGTACACAGACTTTAAAAAAAAAAGTAAAATTAAGATCGAAAATGAGACAAATCGGGCAACTCCTTCGTGGGGTTGCCATATAAAAATTTTGGTTTTTTACGTATACTTTGAAAACAATTTTTATTGCACTAGAAACTTCTTCAGAGTACGAAATCCTATAAAATTGGTTATAATAATTTTTTCTGTGCGACGAAACGTTCTAGAAATATATGCGAAAAACCACTTCAAAAATCAAAATTGTTCAAATGGGTGATTATACGAAATATCATACGGGCATTCATCTAGATTCTAGGGTATCATAAGAATTGGTCTTAGACCAATTTTAGCTTTTTACTTATTTTTATATAATTTTGTTAGGTAAGGTATACAATTTTTATTTCGATTCGAAAGCTAAGAAAGCAAGCAGAATACCATTTTTCTGTATAAATAGTAGTTTAGAGCGGAGGAGCTATTCAAATCAATTTTTTGTCAGTTTTACATAAGAGCACTGCAAATATTTTAGAATGTGAGGACTCCATTGGAGCTCTCATGTGGTAGTGAGGGAGTCTGTTTTATGGCTTGTGAAATATTCTCGAAGGTTTTAACTCAGCCAAAACCCTCTAGAATACTTCCCAAGCCATGAAACAGAAATCTATATGTGTCCGTGCTTAGTCCGTTTTCCAAAATGTTCTATATTGATACTTATGGAAAAGTGCTAAACATTGGCTTTATATATTCCATAGAGCCTAACCTACTATCCATACAGGAAAATAGTCTTCTACACAGTAAAAAATTTGCACAATTGTTGCCACAAAGTTTAGGTATTTTTCCCTAAAATATAGGGAATTTAGGGAACATTCCTTACAATGTAGGGGAATATTCCCTAAATTTTAGGAAAAATACCTAAGTTTTGTGGTAACAATTTGTCCATTTTTTACAGTGTAGTAATTTAAACCTTGGTTCCTTACCTTCCCAAAGGCTACACTTCCTATATACCTGACTTAACAAAATAATAAAATAGTTTTGATTACAGAGTAACCTTACCATTTTACGCTCAATACCTCTCAGCTGAGTGATACTGGCATGTGTGTATGTGCAGCCGTATTCCGAATCTGTAGGCAGCTACATTCGATAACATCAGCCCACGGCATGCCATGACGGCACAGCGACATTACAATGATTACTCAGCTGAGAATTTTTGTTTGAGAAATCCTAGTCATTTGGTTAAAACAAATTTTTTTAAATAATTTTGTTAGGAAAGGTATGAAAATTTTATTACGGTTCGGAAGATAAGAAAGCAAGCTTAAGATTAACAGGACGGCATTTTTCTGTATGAATAGTAGTTTAGGGCGGAGGAGCTATTCAAATCAAACTTTAGAACACTGCAAATATTTTAGAATGTAAGGACTACGTTGGGCCTCGCATGTGGTAGGGAGGGAATCTGTTTCATGGCTTGTGATGTATTCTCGAGGGTTTTGACTCAGCCAAAACCCTCGAGAATACTTCCCAAGCCATGAAACAGAAATCTATATGTGTGCGTTCGGAGTCCGTACTCTAAAATGCTCTATATTGATGCCTATGGAAAAGTGCCAAACATTGACTTTATATATGCCATAGAGCCTAAACTACTATCCATACAGGAAAATAGTCATCTAGTAATTTAAAGCTTGATTCCTTACCTTACCAAAGGCTACACTTACTATATACCTTACTTAACAAAATAATTAAATAGTTTTGATTACAAAGTAACCTTAACATTTTACGCTCAATACATCTCAGCTGAGTGATAATTGCATGTGTGTATGTGCAGCCGTAGTCCGAATCTCTAGGCAGCTACGTTCGATATCATCAGGCCACGGCATCCCATGACGGCAGAGAAATCGTAGTCATTTGGTTAAGATAAATTTTTTAAATAATTTTGTTAGAAAGGTATGATAGTTTTATTACGATTTGAAAGATAAGAAAGCAAGCTTAAGATTATCAGAACATCATTTTTATGTATGAATAGTAGTTTCGGGCGGAGGAGCTATTCAAATCAAACTTTTTGTCAGTTTTACATAAGAACACTGCAAATGTTTTAGAATGTAAGGACTCCGAAGGGCCTCGCATGTGGTAGGGAGGGAGTCTGTTTCATGGCTTGTGAAGTATTCTCGAGGGTTTCGACTCAGCCCATGCGAAAATATTAGATGTAAGATGTGTTGGTGCCATCCCAATTGTGGAGGGGAGCTTCTGAGACTGCTTCAAGTATAATGAATTCCTCAAAGCATCAAGTGAAATGTCATTCGGGTATATTATCAACAACATACCAATGAGTTAGTACTTAGTAGTGAGTAATCTGTTGTCAGCAGAGTGATCATCCTTTGGCTAGCTCGCCGGTTGGATTTGCACATAAACTTCAATATATGTATAGAGTGATGACAGCTCCTAAAAAGTTAAGGCAGCATAAAATATGCTTTTTATGTTGCGAGCGACTTGTGCTGCCACAAAGGAAGAAAAATATTTCCAGAAGGAAAATTGTTATACATAAAAGGAAATTCTTCATTTCAATAATATGTTATTAGTGTTCAAGCATAAACTAAGGAAATAATAATAATTTGATATTATTACAAAACTACTTGCCTGGCTAGTCCTTTGTATAATGTTGAAGGCAAACACCGATGGATGTGGTGTTTGCCTTCAACATTATACATTATACATAGGATAATCCCACATTCTCCTAATCTCAGTTAGAATTTTTCTACGTCTGAGGAGTGTAGCAAACGTAATGGATGCCTTTTACATAAAACTGTATGCACTAAAGGACAAAATCTCCATGCAACCTAAAACAAATAATGAATGAAACAAATTTATAACACGATCATGAAGTTTTCACTTGCAACTCAGCTGGGGATTTTGCTGTTTGGGTTGATGCCATCACCGAAAAGTTGCTTCAATCGAATTTAATTTAAGTAAATCCAGATAAGGTTGTCTTTATTCAGAAGTTATCACAGGACTAGAATTATCGCACACTCCTCAAGACAGAAAATCCAATGTTCCCGGCGGAAACTAGTTAATAGGGAACACCGAGATATAAATTGTGCCTATTATGACAGTTCGCGAAGTTGACACATACATCTGCCAGAGATTGCATGTCAGAAAATAGGGCACTGAACCATAATGGAATCCCAAACCAAACTAAGGATCCTTTCCAATGGCAATTCAACATTGCAATTCAGTCACAAGATCTAGTCCAATACAGAGGAACAGCGACCCGACCTCGTAAACTCCAAGCCCGTGACGCGCCGCAAGAATGGCACGAACATTGTTTTTCTTTCACTAAGATCATTTTACAACAAGGCAACTGTCAATTCCATTCGACAAGAGGATCAAAATTTAAGAACAGTAAAGTCAAATATTTCTCACTGGGGTTATTTAACAAATATTGCAACAAGTCAGCTGTCACTTCTATTGGACAGGAGGGTCACAATTTAATGACAGTCAAGTTAAATATTTCTCACTCGGGTTATTTGGTAAATTTTGCAACAAGTCAGCTGTCACTTCTATTGGACAGGAGGGTCACAATTTAGTAACTGTGAAATCTGTTTGATGAGAGGAGCAAAATTTAATAGCACTAAAGTCAAGTCACACATCGTACAAAATTCGAACTGTCAAGTCCGCTTTGGGGCTTAAATTAATAGCGGTAAAGTCAAACAATTTGCGTAAAGAAAAAATAAACATTTTGACGGATATTAAAGAAGAGGACCAAGAATCGAAACGTAATTAGCCAAGAAACAATAAAAATGTAACCTGTACTTTGATCTGATTTAAAATAAGGGTGAAAATGAAAAAGATATTATTTAACTTGTAGTAAGAACAGCGAAATACTGGGACATGTATTACAACCACATTTTGACATTTATTGAGATAAGGCTAAACATTTTGACAGATATTAATATAAAAGACAGAGAAACTTCAAAAAATTAAATGTAATTAGTAAAAGAAACTTAACCTGTAAAAGAAGTGAAATGTAATTTAATAATAGAAACTTCAAAAATTAAATGTAATTAGTAAGAGAAACTTAACCTGTAAAAGAAAGAGAAATGAGATGTAAAAAAAAATTAAATGTAATTAGTAAAAGAAACTAAACCTGTAAAAGAAATGAAATGTAATTTAATAATAGAAACTTAAAGAAAAAAAATTAAATGTAATTAGATAAGGGAACTTAAGTGGTGAAAATTAAAGAAATGTAATATAAAACACCAATGAGTAAATGTGACCCCATCGTAAGGGCTATTCAAAGATAGATGTCACTGGGTCGGCAAAAAAGAGTTGTCAGAGAAGGAAATGTGTGAAAAATGTGGAGAAGAAGTCTCTCGAAGTTTTCGTGTGATTAGTTAGTTCCGCTAGATAGTAGACTGCCATTTTTCTGCACTGTTCTGGTCAACTCTTTGAGGTAGACGCCAAGTTTTCTTTTCGACTAAAAAATTGTAAATTTTTTTTTTGTTGTTAACCTTGGAAGGCACATAATAAAAGTGGAATATAGACTAGAAATAAGAAGTGTTTAACCTATATCCCCTTTGCTAACAATTGTAGAGAACAGCGCGTACGCTACTATCACAAAGACTGAAGCGCACCCATTGACGATTCCCCAGGGCGGGATTCTTACGACCTAGCTCCGTACGTCCAACTGGATAATCGTTGAGAATCACACCACTGACGCTGGGAATCGCTCGGCCAGCTTGCGCAGATCATATGTGCGGAGGAACTTTGACCAGCCACGCTGTTCCACTTAATCTAACGGACTACTCTCGTTTCAGCTAATAGAGATTTGTTGCCTTTCTTTTACAGAAGTGCTTTCGTTAGCTATTACTACCATTTAAGCGACCCGTTTAGAAGGAAATCCTGTAACCTTCCCAGGATAGCGAAGACAACGATAAAATCTGTAACAAATTAACGAAGAAACCGTACTCGTGAGCTACTACCATCGTAGCCACCTGTTCAGAAGGAAATCCTGTAGCCTTCCCAGGATAACGAAGACAACATTAAAATCTATAACAAATTGGTATCAAGTGTGGGGTACTCAATCCCGTAAAAGGGGCACCCACTAAGCCTCCACCAGCTGGCGTGAAGTCCGTCATACTTAGCACATGGGACCACTGCGAATAATATCTGGAAACCAATTGGCCTCTAGAAGAATCGAGAAGGTAGAAAAGTGCGGACACTTCATGCTGAAGTACTAAGCGGTTCCTTGGAAATTCAAAGCAAGCCTGAGATTTTGCATGCCTATGTAGTTTGTACACATTTTTATATTTTTATATACTGCAATAGTTTTAAGAAGTGAATATAAGTAGTTAAGCGAAAATTAACATTCCATTTGAGTTGGTACACAGCGTCCAGTATTTGCGCGCATTTGGCCTACTATATCTCTTTCATTTTTACCCTTTACTTTACTACTATATTTTATTTTACTACTGTATTTTATTGTACTACTATATGTTTTTCTCGCGCTAAATAGAAAATATTTTCGTATTTAATTCAATACAGGATAAACCGAATTCCCAAGGAGGAGTGGAAATTTTCACCATTATTTAATTTTTTTTGTATATTTTGTTGCACGTAAGATACGGTCTATTCGCAAAGTACATAGTGCGACCACCCACTATAAGTGGATTCGGAATTCTTAGAACAAGTTCCATATATTGTATAGCCCGAGGAATGACTGTATATCTCTTCGTGTTTGCGGTTTGGGCCAACTCTTAACAGCATTCGTTTTGTCGGGGCCCGTTGATAATCCAGAGTCACTGATGACGTGTCCCAAGAACTTCACCTCTCTCTGACACAACTGACACTTCTTCGGTGAAACTTTTAGATCTGCTACTCTTAATCGGG
Source organism: Dioctria linearis (assembly GCA_963930735.1). NCBI lineage: Eukaryota > Metazoa > Arthropoda > Insecta > Diptera > Asilidae > Dioctria > Dioctria linearis. The sequence goes on along the minus strand of OZ005744.1, from coordinate 97,596,469 downwards.
CTAAGACAAGGCGGAGATTTTCTACCATTTGTTCAACAGTGGGGCCATGTACGATAACATCGTCCAAATATACTAGGCACCCCAGAGGTGGAATTCCTTGGAGGACGATTTCCATGAGCCTCTGAAAAGTTGCAGGTGCATTGGTTAGCCCAAATGGCATAACTGAAAACTCCCACAATCCACTGCCTGTAGTGAACGCGGTCTTTTCGCGGTCTTCTTCTTCCACTTCTACTTGCCAGTATTCCGACTGTAGATCCAATGTCGAAAACCAAGTTTATCCGGCGAGTGCATCAAGAGTCAGATCAATACGTGGCAGCGGATATGAATCTTTTTTGGTGACCTCATTTAGCCGCCTGTAGTCGACGGAAAATCTAGTCGAGCCATCCCTTTTCTTCACCAGGACGACTGCAGAAGTCCAAGGGCTACTAGATGGATTGATAACGCCTTGTGTTTTCAACTCGTTTACTAGATTTTTCGCTTCTTGACGTCTGGCCAATGGAAGCCGCCTGGGAGGCTGTTTAATCGGGTTGTTGCTGCCTACGTCGATCTGATGCCTAATAATCGTGGTTCGACCGAGGTCGTTTTTGTTCGCGCAAAGACATCCTGATGTTCTACGAGTAGCTTTTCCAATATTATTCTCTGCTGATTATTCAGATGTACAGTTGTGGGTTCCAGCAATAGGTGTAATTCAGGCGGTAGATGATTGAAGTTCGCTGTTCCTTCCTCCGAAGAACTGACAATGTCTCCAGCTGCTTCCACATCTGCGAAAGAGGTGTTTGCCTTTATTTCCATTGGGTTATCTGTTACGTTTGCCACACGAACTATCAGACTTCCATTGTTGGACTGGCCGACTGCCGGTTCCATGCATAGGGCAGGTGGGACATCTTTTGGAGATATCAAAACAGTTTTTTGTTCCGCCACTAACGGGTTATAAAGTGTTACGAAGCAGGATGACTCAGCTGGTATTATACTGTCCTGTATTGTTCTAACAAAGATGTCAGTGCTCTCTTCTTCGATTATCGGAACGAGTTCGTGAGCTATCCTAATAGTGTGCTTTGCTAAGTCGATTGAACATCTGTTTCCTGCAAGAAAATCCATCCCGATGATGCAGTCGTCAAAGACTTCAGCTACGTAGAAGGTGTGTGTGGTGGTAAAATTTTTAATAGCTACTGGCAGCTCAATGAACCCGTCCACTATGCTGGTTCCTCCAGTGACATTTCGAATCTGTGTTAAAGATGGGTTGAGACTATACGGGTATTGCAAGCGGTCCAGTATTCTTCTGTGCAGAATAGAATGCGTCGCTCCCGTGTCCACGATCATGTGGCAGACAATTCCTTCAATCTTCCTTTTATTTTAATGGTATTACAGATCATACCTTGACTAACAGTTATGATAGGTGGAGCTGGTTGCCTCGAAGATATTGGCCCCGTCGTGTGTGGTGGATAGCTGGTGTGTTCTTTGTTGGAATGTTAATAGATGGTGTAGGGTTCGTTAGTGTGTTAGTGGGAATGGGATGGTTTGTTAAGGTGTTAGTGGGAAGAGGACGGTTTGTTGGAGGGTTACCGGGAATTGGATGGTAGATTAGTGTGTTAGTGGGTGCAGGATTTGTTAGTGAGTTTGTTGGAGGTAGGTCAGTTAATGTGTTAGTGGGTGGTGGATGGTTTGTTAGGGGGTTAATGGGAAGTGGATGGTAGATTAGTGTGTTAGTGGGAAAGGAGGAGTTGATTACGGTGTTAGTGCGACGCGGGGTGGGGATAGGGTGTATGTGTGCAGTGTTGGTATGGTGTGAGGTGTGGCTGCTGTAAGTTGTTATTGTGTTAGTGTTCGGTGTAAGCGTGACGGGTGGTGAATGTTGCGCGATATGTGTCTTGGTGTTCGGACTATATGCGGTTATGGTGGTAAGGTTAGTTAGTTCTAGGAGGCTGGTTTTTAATGGACTGTTAATCTTTGTGTCGCCGACGATGTACTTGCAGATGGGATGTGGAGCGTTTGTGAAGTGTGCTGATCTCTGCCCCCCGAGATCAGCTGCCCTGCGTTTAAAGTTCCTGTTAAATTAGACGAAGTGATATTCTTAGTATATTCTCTGCTTCCGGATAGCTGCTGTGTTTATGTTGGTTGCAAGTTAGACGGTGAGTCGTTTCGTGTTCCAAGAGTAGATTTATGTGCTGTTTTATTCCTCCCTTCTTCGATAGGTATTAGCAGAATGTTGATTGCTCTGTTAGTAGGGCGACCTTCAACCAGGTCGAATACTACTCTGTCGCCAGGAGCTATTTCAGTTTCCGGATTTACAACTGAACTCCGAAAGTTGGCAAAATGAAAGAATACGTCTATTTGACTCTCATCACGCACGATAAACCCGTACCTTCTTCGAAAGTCGCACCGGCGGATGGTCCCCGTGACGTTTTGGGCTAGTAGGCTGGGTTTCGGAGAGGTGGTGGCGGATGTAGGAGCTGTTGACTTTGGCTGAGCTAGCTGCGGCTCACTCACGCTAGCTCGTTCGCGTTTCCCGATGACATCCGTCCCAATTGTTCTCTTCTGAAGCCCGGCGGTTCTCGCGGTCTATTATTACTAGTTGTGACTGCAACTCGTATATTACGTCTCGCAGCTCATCTGGTTGCTCGATGATTAGCTTCTATCCGAAAGGCCGTTTGTACTGCGTCTTGGTGGGTTAAAATCTCGAACTCTTTCTTGAACATCTAAGTTAAAAATTCCGTCCAGGAAATGTTCCAAAGCTATCTGATCTCTCGCATCCTCCGGACAATATGCGAACTTGAGCCTAGTCAGCCGTAAAAGATCAGTGGCAAATTTTGAAAAGCTCTCCCCATTCTTCTGGACTCGGGTGCTAAGCTGTACGTGACTTACTGATTGTTAAATTCCGCACCAAATTGTATAGAGAGCGCATTCCTCGCTTTGCTATGAGGCAGCTAAGTAAAGTGCTTTGGACTCGTCGTCCCAACCGTTTATTTCCGCAATCGCTTCGAAGTGCAACTCGTAGTGATTGCACTGAGCCTTACCGTCGTACTCCGTCGGCGAAAGCATCGGTTTTCTAATGGGCTTGTCACTAACTGTATGCTATGGTCGAGGAGGTAGTGACAAAGACGGCTCTCGTGGTGGCTTAGGCTCCGCCGGATTAGAACATGAGCATGCGGCGGTATTTGTCACAGGCGATTTCTGCCTGCAGTTGTCTTTGACTTCTTCTGGAACTTTCCCGGACGTCGGGGTGGATTGACTACTCGGTGGTCGAATCTCAACTATCCTATTAAAGGGTGGTGCGTTTTGTTGCACCTCGGTATCATCCATTACTTTATGGGCGAACGCAGATGTGCTCAGGACTGATATATCGGACATCTGCCTCCGTAGTGTAATAACTCTTCTTGCAAGGACGTATCCTGCCCCTTTAGAGCTTTCACCTCATCGCTGACTTCTGTAATTGTATGTGACTGGGCACTAAGCTTATCGCTCAACTCTTGGAGCTTCTGCAAGATTTTTTCGAGCTGCTCTTCGGCCATGCTGCTCACTTTCGTTCTGCTTCAAACCACGATAGTTATGAAGACTTTTCCGGTTACTAGAAGGCAGAATGGGGACAGAACCTGTTCGTAGTAAGAGGTCCGGGTAGGCGCTTACTTCCTCGCCAATTACTAAAATATTGCCTATTTCGCTCACGATCGACGATATGGGGAATCTTTCAGACGTCGTATAAGGCGAAAGAAAAAACGCCAGTGATACTTCTACCAGTTGAATAGGGATCCCGGTTCGTTGTCTCGGATTTATTTAAAACGTACAAAAACAATGAAAAATCATATAGAAATATCCGAAATATTTCACCTATACCAACGGCAAAACAAAAGGCCGGTCTATTTCTCTCTTGGGGGTTAAAATTTGAATTGCAGATGAGTAAACTTAGAACAAGTGGTGGCAGCAGATTTAGGGTTAGTCTGGAAAATATTTTGTATTCTATATACCGTTGATGAACGAAGATTGAACAAATATTGCAAAGATCGAACACTGTGTAGCTCGCTGGTTAGCCAATATTAAGCCAGTAACAGTTTGCTTGTATTTTATTTCTTATTCACGAGCGAAGATTAACCAGTATTTTGATAATTTGTTGCTGGTCCGCAAATGTTAAATCGCCGCAAATTTTATTACTATAAAATCTTTCGTCTTTTGTAAACCGCCTATCAGCAAATAAATATATTATTGAATATTTCCCAGCGCACTAAATCAAATATAAATCAAATATAGACAACCTTTTGTTTTCGTTAGACTGTAGATTAATAAATATCGAGCAAATGTAGAAAATTGTTGCGTTCTTTATAGATCGCTTAATCATAAAACAAACCAAGAAAATCTTTTGTCTTTCGTAGACCGTCGATCAGTAAATACAAAAAAACTTAGAAAATTATAGAGTATTCCAAAGCTCACTTAATCAAATATAGAACAAATATAGAAGATTTTCGGTCTTCGTCAGACATTAGATTCACAAATATCGAGCAAATTTAGAAAAGTATTGAGTTTTTTATAGATCGCTCAATCATAAAACAAACTTAGAAACTCTTTTGTCTTTCGTAGACCGTCGAATAGCCAATATAAAATTTAGCACCTAATTTGCACTGTAGCAAACGTATATGGTATACAATACTTTGTAGTTCATACAAATTATTTCCTACGTTTGCTATTTATGATAAATGATAAATGATTGATAAAGTATAAGGGCTCGATAAATTTTCCAGGTACAGTGCCAACGTTTGGCGAAACATAAAATATTCTCTACAAATTGTTATATTTGAGAGGAAACGGCCTTGAAATAGACAATAATTTTAGATTTTTATTTTCATATTGGCTAATCAGCACACAATCGACTCCTATATTTGCTATATGCGCTAATTAACACTGTATACAGCCAAAAGAATTAATAAATTTGCTATATTTTGGTGTCAATGATTTACAAAGTACAAACCGGTTCTGGAAAGTTTTATAGTTGTTAGCAAGCGAATTTTACACCGCAAAGTAAGTGCCAGTTTATCAATACGGGCAAGCAACAAGTAATAAAATACAAATTAAATTCTCTATATTTGCTAAACAACTTTGTATAAATCACAGAATAGTTTCTAAAGTTTTCTTGTATCCGCAAATCAAATAAATAACAACAATAACAACGAACAAGTAATACGATTCAAAAAGTAAGAAGTAGTCCAGGGAGGTGCAAAAGTATTTCAGGCGTTGCCTTTCGGGAACCTGTCTTCAACCATGTATAGAACCCGAAATACTTTCTAAACTTTCTGTGCGAAGTTAGCAACAATTGAGTTACTAACTAGAAGGGTAATAAGCTCGTATATGTTATCCTTTTGGTTGGTAGGCGGTGTATAAAACCAAATAGTGTTGGGGTTCTGATCCCTGGGGAAACGCAAAATAATCACGAATTTTTCTATACTACCAAATCACTTTAAGTGATAGTTGAGAATTGAGGATTTGACCCGAAACAGCCTTCGGACGTTTAGTTATTTACGAACTTAAGAGGGACAAGTCATAAAATATTCGTATATTGGTTATATTTGCGGATGAATGATTTCTAAAGGGCAAATTAAAGGTCGAATTTTCGATATCTGCACCAAACACGTATGAACTACAAAGTATTGTATACCATATACGTTTGCTACAGTGCAAATTAGGTGCTAAATTTTATATTGGCTATTCGACGGTCTACGAAAGACAAAAGATTTTCTTGGTTTGTTTTATGATTAAGCGATCTATAAAGAACGCAACAATTTTCTACATTTGCTCGATATTTATTAATCTACAGTCTAACGAAAACAAAAGGTTGTCTATATTTGATTTATATTTGATTTAGTGCGCTGGGAAATATTCAATAATATATTTATTTGCTGATAGGCGGTTTACAAAAGACGAAAGATTTTATAGTAATAAAATTTGCGGCGATTTAACATTTGCGGACCAGCAACAAATTATCAAAATACTGGTTAATCTTCGCTCGTGAATAAGAAATAAAATACAAGCAAACTGTTACTGGCTTAATATTGGCTAACCAGCGAGCTACACAGTGTTCGATCTTTGCAATATTTGTTCAATCTTCGTTCATCAACGGTATATAGAATACAAAATATTTTCCAGACTAACCCTAAATCTGCTGCCACCACTTGTTCTAAGTTTACTCATCTGCAATTCAAATTTTAACCCCCAAGAGAGAAATAGACCGGCCTTTTGTTTTGCCGTTGGTATAGGTGAAATATTTCGGATATTTCTATATGATTTTTCATTGTTTTTGTACGTTTTAAATAAATCCGAGACAACGAACCGAGATCCCTATTCAACTGGTAGAAGCATCACTGGCGTTTTTTCTTTCGCCTTATACGACGTCTGAAAGATTCCCCATATCGTCGATCGTGAGCGAAATAGGCAATATTTTAGTAATTGGCGAGGAAGTAAGCGCCTACCCGGACCTCTTACTACGAACAGGTTCTGTCCCCATTCTGCCTTCTAGTAACCGGAAAAGTCTTCATAACTATCGTGGTTTGAAGCAGAACGAAAGTGAGCAGCATGGCCGAAGAGCAGCTCGAAAAAATCTTGCAGAAGCTCCAAGAGTTGAGCGATAAGCTTAGTGCCCAGTCACATACAATTACAGAAGTCAGCGATGAGGTGAAAGCTCTAAAGGGGCAGGATACTTCCTTGCAAGAAGAGTTATTACACTACGGAGGCAGATGTCCGATATATCAGTCCTGAGCACATCTGCGTTCGCCCATAAAGTAATGGATGATACCGAGGTGCAACAAAACGCACCACCCTTTAATAGGATAGTTGAGATTCCACCACCGAGTAGTCAATCCACCCCGACGTCCGGGAAAGTTCCAGAAGAAGTCAAAGACAACTGCAGGCTGAAATCGCCTGTGACAAATACCGCCGCATGCTCATGTTCTAATCCGGCGGAGCCTAAGCCACCACGAGAGCCGTCTTTGTCACTACCTCCTCGACCATAGCATACAGTTAGTGACAAGCCCATTAGAAAACCGATGCTTTCGCCGACGGAGTACGACGGTAAGGCTCAGTGGAATCACTACGAGTTGCACTTCGAAGCGATTGCGGAAACAAACGGTTGGGACGACGAGACCAAAGCACTTTACTTAGCTGCCTCTCTGCGCGACATGGCTTTGGGCTTCTATGTGACACTGAATCAAGAGGCCAGGAGGTCTTATAGGAAAGCGAGGAATGCGCTCTCTATACAATTTGGTGCGGAATATAAGCAATCAGTAAGTCATGTACAGCTTAGCACCCGAGTCCAGAAGAATGGGGAGAGCTTTTCAGAATTTGCCACTGACCTTTTACGGCTGACTAGGCTCAAGTTCGCATATTGTCCGGAGGATGCGAGAGATCAGATAGCTTTGGAACATTTCCTGGACGGAATTTTTAACTTAGATGTTCAAGAAAAAGTTCGAGATTTTAACCCACCTACTCTGCAAGACGCAGTACAAACCGCCTTTCGGATAGAAGCTAATCATCGAGCAACCAGAGCTGCGAGACGCAATATACGAGTTGCAGTCACAACTAGTAATAATAGACCGCGAGAACCGCTGGGCTTCAGAAGAGAACAATTGGGACGGATGTCATCGGGAAACGCGAACGAGCTAGCTTGAGGGAGCCGCAGCTAGCTCAGCCAAAGTCAACAGCTCCTACATCCACCACCTCTCCGAAACCCAGCCTGCTAGCCCAAAACGTCACGGAGACCATCCGCCGGTGCAACTTTCGAAGAAGGTACGGGTTTATCGTGCGTGATGAGAGTCAATTAGACGTATTCTTTCATTTTGCCAACTTTCGGAGTTCAGTTGTAAATCCGGAAACCGAAATAGCTCCTGGCAACAGAGTAGTATTCGACCTGGTTGAAGGCCGCCCTACTAACAGAGCAATCAATATTCTGCTAATACCTATCGAAGAAGGGAGGAATAAAACAGCACATAAATCTACTCTTGGAACACGAGACGACTCACCGTCTAACTTGCAACCAACACAAACACAGCAGCTATCCGGAAGCAGAGAATATACTAAGAATATCACTTCGTCTAGTTTAACAGAAACTTTAAACGCAGGGCAGCTGATCTCGGGGAGCAGAGATCAGCACACTTCACAAACGGCGACACAAAGATCAACAGTCCATTGAAAACCAGCCTCCTAGAACTAACTAACCTTACCACCATAACCGCATATAGTCCGAACACCAAGACACATATCGCGCAACATTCACCACTCGTCAAGCTTACACCGAACACTAACACAATAACAACTTAGAGCAGCCACACCGCACACCATACCAGCACTACACACATACACCCAATCCCCACCCCGCGTCGCACTAACACCGTAATCAACTCCTCCTTTCCCACTAACACACTAATCTACCATCCACTTCCCATTAACCCCTAACAAACCATCCACCACCCACTAACACATTAACTGACCTACCTCCAACAAACTCACTAACAAATCCTGCACCCAATAACACACTAATCTACCATCCAATTCCCGGTAACCCTCCAACAAACCGTCCTCTTCCCACTAACACCTTAACAAACCATCCCATTCCCACTAACACACTAACGAACCCTACACCATCTATTAACATTCCAACAAAGAACACACCAGCTATCCACCACACACGACGGGGCCAATATCTTCGAGGCAACCAGCTCCACCTATCATAACTGTTAGTCAAGGTATGATCTGTAATACCATTAAAATAAAAGGGAAGATTGAAGGAATTGTCTGCCACATGATCGTAGACACGGGTGCGACGCATTCTGCACAGAGGAATACTGGACCGCTTGCAATACCCGTATAGTCTCAACCCATCTTTAACACAGATTCGAAATGTCACTGGAGGTACCAGCATAGTGGACGGCGTCATTGAGCTGCCAGTAGCTATTAAAAATTTTACCACCACACACACCTTCTACGTAGCTGAAGTCTTTGACGACTGCATCATCGGGATGGATTTTCTTGCAGGAAACAGATGTTCAATCGACTTAGCAAAGCACACTATTAGGATAGCTCACGAACTCGTTCCGATAATCGAAGAAGAGAGCACTGACATCTTTGTTAGAACAATACAGGACAGTATAATACCAGCTGAGTCATCCTGCTTCGTAACACTTTATAACCCGTTAGTGGCGGAACAAAAAACTGTTTTGATATCTCCAAAAGATGTCCCACCTGCCCTATGCATGGAACCGGCAGTCGGCCAGTCCAACAATGGAAGTCTGATAGTTCGTGTGGCAAACGTAACAGATAACCCAATGGAAATAAAGGCAAACACCTCTTTCGCAGATGTGGAAGCAGCTGGAGACATTGTCAGTACTTCGGAGGAAGGAACAGCGAACTTCAATCATCTACCGCCTGCATTACACATTCTACTCGTAGAACATCAGGATGTCTTTGCGCGAACAAAAACGACCTCGGTCGAACCACGATTATGAGGCATCAGATCGACGTAGGCAGCAACAACCCGATTAAACAGCCTCCCAGGCGGCTTCCATTGGCCAAACGTCAAGAAGCGGAATATCTAGTAAACGAGATGAAAACCCAAGGCGTTATCAATCCATCTAGTAGCCCTTGGACTTCTGCAGTCGTCCTGGTGAAGAAAATGGATGGCTCGACTAGATTTTCCGTCGACTACAGGCGGCTAATGAGGTCACCAAAAAAGATTCATATCCGCTGCCACGTATTAATCTGACTCTTGACGCACTCGCCGGTTCAACTTGGTTTTCGACATTGGATCTACAGTCGGAATACTGGCAAGTAGAAGTGGAAGAAGAAGACCGCGAAAAGACCGCGTTCACTACAGGCAGTGGATTGTGGGAGTTTTCAGTTATGCCATTTGGGCTAACCAATGCACCTGCAACTTTTCAGAGGCTCATGGAAATCGTCCTCCAAGGAATTCCACCTCTGGCGTGCCTAGTATATTTGGACGATGTTATCGTACATGGCCCCACTTTTAAACAAATGGTAGAAAATCTCCGCCTTGTCTTAGCCCGATTAAGAGTAGCAGACCTAATTGTTTCACCGACGAAGTGTCAGTTGTATCAGAGAGAGGTGAAGTTCTTGGGACACGTCATCAGTGACTTTGGATTATCAACGGACCCCGACAAAACGAATGCTGTTAAGAGTTGGCCCAAACCGCAAACACGAAGAGATATACAGTCATTCCTCGGGCTTTGTGCTTACTATGGGCGGTTTGTGAAAAATTTCTCAGCTATTGCGAAGCTACTAATAGAGCTTACGGAGAAAGGTCGAAAGTTCATCTGGTCAGATGCTTGTCAAGAAGCGTTCGAGGAGTTGAAAGACCGCTTAACCACTGCACCTATACTTACTCAGCCAGACGAAAATTTACCTTTTATCTTGGACACAGATGACAGTCAACACGCTTGGGGAGCTATTCTTTCGCAAGTTAAGGACGGTATGGAACACGTGGTGGAATACCACAGCAAGACAGTCAGTCGCCCGGAGCGAAACTACTGTGTTACCAGGAAAGAACTGTTTGCAATAGTCAAAGCGTGCTCACAGTTTCAGCCCTACTTACTGGGAAAAAAGTTCCCAATTCGCACAGACCATGCATCTTTGAGATGGTTGATGAACTTTCGGTGTCCTGAAGGACAAGTAGCAAGATGGATAGAACGCATGCAGGCCTATGATTTTGAAATCGTACATGGTCCGGGTAAAAGTAATAGCAACGCAGATGCAATGTCGCGCCGACCGTGTTCCACAACTGATTGTCACTATTGTCAACGGCTCGAAGAGAAAGGCACCATCATAGTTCGCCTAGTCACCACCCAAGAAGATAGTGGGCAAAAACAGGAGGACGACCTCAGCTTACGATGTATTCGGAATTGGCGGGCTACGGGTCAACGCCCGGATAAAGAGAGCATCAAAGACCTTAGCCCTGAAGTTAAAGCGTATTGGTCAATGGGGTCTGTTCTGAAATTAGAAAATAACATCGCCGTTCGAGTCATCAGTCAAGGACCAGAACCAGACCGCGGCCAAGACGGCGAGCTCCTCTACAGGTATGCAACGTAGGTGCACCTTTCGAAAGAGTTGCTGTAGACATATTGGGACCACTTCCGAAGACCAATAAAGGTAACCTCTACTTGGCAGTCTGTATGGACTATTTTACCAAATGGCTCGAAGCAATCCCAGTACCAGATCAGACAGCCGAAACTGTATCCGATGCACTCATATCAGCCGTATTCAGCCGGCATGGAGCTCCCCTACAGCTCCATTCCGACCAAGGCAGACATTTTGAAAGCGCCGTCTTCCAGGAAGTAAAGCAGAAGTTCGGAGTCGAGAAAACGCGCACAACAGCTCTACACCAACAGTCAGACGGCTTAGTCGAAAGGTTTAACCGAACAATTCTTGACTACCTACCGAAATTGTTGAATTCGCACCAAAGGGAATGGGACCAGTATGTGTCTTACCTGCTACTATCGTATCGCGCAAGTGTACAAGATAGCACTAAACAAACCCCGGCCAAACTCCTTTTTGGTCGAGAACTTCGTTTGCCACTGGAGATGGTCTTGGGAAGTCCACCTACCGAAGTTATGCCGATTAACGACCACCTGGACAATCTAACAACGACATTGAACACGATTCACGAAAATAATCGAGCCATGCTGAACACTGCGAGCCGGCGCATGAAGACATACTATGACTTGCGGTCGAAGAAACCCAGTTTCCAAGTAGGTCAACTGGTTTGATTGTATTTCTCACGACGCGTAATTGGGCGGTGTCCAAAACTGCAGTGCGACTGGGATGGGCCATACAAGATCACAGACGCGGTAACCGAAGTAGTGTTCAAAATAAACAAATGTCACGGTGGAAAGATGCGAACTGTCCACGTCGACAGACTGGCCCCGTACCGCGAAAGAAACGACCTTTCCATATAACCACTAATACTTCCTGGTAGCCCTTAGAAGGCATCTAGCCAGCTTACTTGGCAACTACAGGATACCAATGTGCCGCTTAGGACCTACCCAACCTAGCGGCCGGTATACCTCTTGTTAATTAGTCCACTTTTTCACACTTCCTCGCTTGACAATGAGTCAAAACTCCTCCCATATGGTACCCTACGTAGCCCGCGCTGCCGTAGGAATTCCACATTAAAAGCGATCTTCGAAATTTTAACCCCTGCTGTGCTTTTATTCGTGCGGCGTAATCTACCAGTTCGGAGACTCGATCTGGCTGTGGGGACTCTGGGACGCACCCTCGAACGAATGTCGATCGGCGGTCAGAGGGGGATGCCCCGTGCGGAAGAGGTCCTGCAATCAGTTGGTTAGGTTACTGGTTGCAGGGGCTTCTTCGACTGGGCTTGGTGTTGAGGTTCGGAGGTGTACTGGTAGACCAGAATTTTTGGGCTGCTGGGCTGCGGGTGCGCCTTTGGTTTTCAATATCGAGACCGATATCGAGATTTGATCAAGGGCCGACGTGACTTTGAGGATGTGTCTCTGACTCGCCATACACAGATCAAGTCCGACAAAGATTTATTGGCGTTTCTTCATCCTTTCTATAATCCGTGGTGGCTGAGTACAAATTTATAAGGACACGATCCTTGTTTAACCTGTCTCTGCATGAAATGAGCAGATGATTTCTCACTAACTCCCTCTGAGTTAGCCTTCGTTAGAACGTCTTAATTTTCCTATCTCTTCTTCATTCTTTCGATAATCCGTGGTGGCTGAGTACAAATTTATAAGGACACGATCCTTGTTTAACCTGCCTCTGCCTTAAATGAGCAGGTAATTTCCGACTAACTCCTTCTGAGTTAGCCTTCGTTGAAGGTTTTAATTTTCCTATCTCTTCTTCATTATTTCTACAATCCGTGGTGGCTGACGACAATTTATAAGGACACGATCGTTGTTTAACCTAACTCTACAATAAGTGAGTAAATGAATTTCCTACTAACTCCTTCTGAGTTAACCTTCGCTAGAAGGTTTTAATTTGCCCATCCTATCTTTCTTCATTATTTTCATAATCCGCGATGAGTATTGGCGGCAAGCCTTCAAATTCCTACAAGAGATAAGCCAGCTTGGACGGAGCTACAAGCTTGTGACGGAGAGGGTAATGTTACAAAACTACTTGCCTGGCTAGTCATTTGTATAATGTTGAAGGCAAACACCACATCCATCCATAGGATAATCCCACATTCTCCTAATCTCAGTTAGAATTTTTCTACGTCTGAGGAGTGTAGCAAACGTAATGGATGCCTTTTACATAAAACTGTATGCACTAAAGGACAAAATCTCCATGCAACCTAAAACAAATAATGAAGGAAACAAATTTATAACACGATCAGGAAGTTTTCACTTGCAACTCAGCTGGGGATTTTGCTGTTTGGGTTGATGCCATCTCCGAAAAGTTGCTTCAATCGAATTTAATTTAAGTAAATCCAGATAAGGTTGTCTTTATTCAGAAGTTATCACAGGACTAGAATTATCGCACACTCCTCAAGACAGAAAATCCAATGTTCCCGGCGGAACTAGTTAATAGGGAACACCGAGATATAAATTGTGCCTATTATGACAGTTCGCGAAGTTGACACATACATCTGCCAGAGATTGCATGTCAGAAAATAGGGCACTGAACCATAATGGAATCTCAAACCAAACTAAGGATCCTTTCCAATGGCAATTCAACATTGCAATTCAGTCACAAGATCTAGTCCAATACAGAGGAACAGCGACCCGACCTCGTAAACTCCAAGCCCGTGACGCACCGCAAGAATGGCACGAACATTGTTTTTCTTTCACCAAGATCATTTTACAACAAGGCAACTGTCAATTCCATTCGAAAAGAGGATCATAATTTAAGAACAGTAAAGTCAAATATTTCTCACTCGGGTTATTTAACAAATATTGCAACAAGTCAGCTGTCACTTCTATTGGACAGGAGGGTCACAATTTAATGACAGTCAAGTTAAATATTTCTCACTCGGGTTATTTGGTAAATATTGCAACAAGTCATCTGTCACTTCTATTGGACAGGAGGGTCACAATTTAATGACAGTCAAGTAAAATATTTCTCACTCGGGTTATTTAGCAAATTTTACAGCGAGTAACTGTCAAATCTGTTTGATGAGAGGAGCAAAATTTAATAGCACTAAAGTCATGTCACACATCGTACATAATTCGAACTGTCAAGTCCGCTTTGGGGCTTAAATTAATAGCGGTAAAGTCAAACAATTTGCGTAAGGAAAAAATAAACATTTTGACGGATATTAAAGAAGAAGACCAAGAATCGAAACGTAATTAGCCAAGAAACAATAAAAATTTAACCTGTACTTTGACCTGATTTAAAATAAGGGTGAAAATGAAAGAGATATTATTTAACTTGTAGTAAAGAACAGCGAAATACTGCGACATGTATTAGAACCACATTTTGACATTTATTGAGATAAGGCTAAACATTTTGACAGATATTAAAATAAAAGACAGAGAAACTTCAAAAAATTAAATGTAATTAGTAAAAGAAACTTAACCTGTAAAAGAAGTGAAATGTAATTTAATAATAGAAACTTCAAAAACTAACTGTAATTAGTAAGAGAAACTTAACCTGTAAAAGAAAGAGGAATGAAGTGTAATTTAATAAGAGAAACTTCAAAAAAAAAAATTAAATGTAATTAGTAAAAGAAACTTAACCTGTAAAAGAAATGAAATGTAATTTAATAATAGAAACTTAAAGAAAAAAAAATTAAATGTAATTAGATAAGGGAACTTAAGTGGTGAAAATTAAAGAAATGTAATATAAAACACCAATGAGTAAATATGACCCCATCGTAAGGGCTATTCAAAGATAGATGTCACTGGGTCGGCTAAAAAGAGTTGTCAGAGAAGGAAATGTGTGAAAAATGTGGAAAAGAAGTCGCTCGAAGTTTTCGTGTAATTAGTTAGTTCCGCTAGATAGTAGACTGCCATTTTGCTGCACTGTTCTGGTCAACTCTTTGAGGCAGACGCCAAGTTTTCTTTTCGACTAAAAAAGTTTGCTTGTAAAATTTTTTTTTTGTTAACCTTGGAAGGCACATAATAAAAGTGGAATATAGACTAGAAAGAAGAAGTGTTTAACCTATATCCCCTTTGCTAACAATTGTAGAGAACAGCGCGTACGCTACTATCACAAAGACTGAAGCGCACCCATTGACGATTGCCCAGGGCGGGATTCTTACGACCTAGCTCCGTACGTCCAACTGGATAATCGTTGAGAATCACACCACTGACGCTGGGAATCGCTCGGCCAGCTTGCGCAGATCATATGCGCGGAGGAACTTTGACCAGCCACGCTGTTCCACTTAATCTAACGGATTACTCTCGTTTCAGCTATTCGAGATTTGTTGCCTTTCTTTTCCAGAAGGGCTTTCGTTAGCTATTACTACCATTGAAGCGACCCGTTTAGAAGGAAATCCTGTAACCTTCCCAGGATAGCGAAGACAACGATAAAATCTGTAACAAATTAACGAAGAAACCGTACTCGTGAGCGAATACCATCGTAGCCACCTGTTCACAAGGAAATCCTGTAGACTTCCCAGGATTACGAAGACAACATGAAAATCTGTAACATCACAATTCACGACCAGTTGGTCGGTCATTCACCTAACACGTAATTACTGTTTTTGCATACTAAGTAATTGCACTTGTTGTTGAAATAAATGATTTTGTAGTCCGGTGACTGTTGTTGCAATATTGAATGAAAATAAAAAATCATTTGTAAGTCAGCAGTTATTACGACAATGAATATTGATAATTTGTTTCCGTTTTTCTTTTCTAATTTTCTTATATATACATACATATATATGTGGTACATATTTACACCCTAGATGAAATCTATAGGGGTATACTAATTTTGGTTTTTTACATATACTTTGAAAACGATCAGTCCTAGACATTTTTATTGTACTAAAAACTTCTTCAGAATAAGAAATCCTATAAAATTGGTTATAATCATTTGTCTGTCCGACGAGCCGTTCTAGAAATATATGCGAGAAACCAATGCAAAAAATCAAAATTGCTCAAATGGGTGACCATACGAAATTTCATACGTGCATTCATCTAGGGTATCATAAGAATTGGTCTTAGACCAATTCTAGCTTTTTTACTTGTTATGAATAAAGTTCAGTTTTTATTATAATCTAATAGGCTATAGTTGTCTTCTACTCAAATCATCTATCCAATCCTATCCCAGTACTGGAATCAGTGAAACCTCATTTCAGTACGAGAGTTTATTTACATACTTGACTTAGGGTATTCACAGTTAGTGTTTCCTAATTTCTGAACTATTAGTTTGATAATTCATAGAAATATTTCAAGCTAATAACAAAAATTTGATGCTTTAATATTTATTTTTAACACGAAAGCAGTTTTATTAATTAAAAAAAAATTATATAGAAGATTAAATGCATTCCCCATGAAAAAAATAAATAAATAAATGAATGAATATTTAAACTATATACGAGTTTCCACACCACCTGGAAGGTATAGCAATTGGCGCTTTAATACAATGCAATACAAAAATTTTTATTTAATGTTTCTTTTTTTTCACCTTGAAATCATTGTATGCACAAATTTGAGAAAAATTTAAGCGTATATATTTCACGAATATACACTGCTGTAATAATCAATCTCTGTGCCAAGTTCTTTAAACTTTGCCATTCGAAATATGACGTTGATACCGCAAACCAAAGTGAAAATCTTTAAGAATACATCATATTTATATAACATGGGAGAACATGTACCTACCAATATAATTTCAGCAACAAGCACTCTACAAAATACATAATTTGCCATAATATTCTCCATAAAATTCAAATATTCGTTTTTGGCTAGCACAAAACCTCTACGCAAACAGCTTTAATGTGGACGTATTGAAACAAATTTACATTTAAATATGTTCTTATAAGGTACCTATGTAAGAATGATTCATATTTACCAAGCATTATTCAGGTATTTGAATTTGTACCTATATAGATACCTGACGGATATGATAGATAATTTGCCTTCAAACCTGAGATGTGAAAGTGATAGCTTTATTCTGGCTATGGCGACTAAATTTATAATAAAGCGAAACAATGAGTTTTGTTTTCTGACAGGGTGTTAACTGTTTTGCTTCTTTACTTATCAATTCTAGAACTCTTTCATTATTTATGATGCGAAAACTGCCACTCTTCAAGAAAAATTAAGGATCTTACAGTACCCCTGCTTACTTCGTTTTTTTGACTACCTAATAATAGATCAAGCTTCATAATATCATCACTCAGGAAAATGTTTTTTCCCTTATACAGAATGCTTAATAAACAAATTTGAAACTGGTCAAACTTAAGTACTTAAAATATTTTCTGAATATTTAGCAACAACTTAATTCAGAACTGCATACAGAATTAATTTTTAAAGAAAATTTCCCGTCATTTTAGCTAATCATGGTACCCCTAGCAGAATGACAGAAAATGTTGGATGTTTTGCCTCTCTGATGGGGGCATATGCTGGCTTAAATAATTTTCTATGGGAAAGGCCTGTAGCTAGCAGTCTATAATATTGAAGGCTGTGGATTTGAACCCTACTTTCGTGGGCCTTGAGACCATGCGTTATCTACTACATCACTGACGCTTACTACTTCATGGATATTATATTGCTTTAGATGTGTAATTTTTCAATAGTTTTTAAAGTTTGTCTAATATAACCTCATTTTTTACCCATCACTTCATAATACAAGTTTCTGTATAAAATTGCAGAAACCTTAAGCGCATTTCTCTCTATTCCATGTATTACACTGCCTACCCAAAATGTAGCATTCTTTCATTCTCCCCTATTTTTATTTATCTAAGTTCTGTGAAAATCCATAACAAAAATTGAAGAGACATATGATCTAAGCTTCTCGGAAAATGGCATAACATACATACAACACAATTTGGAAAACTCGGACATGCATTATTTCTACCCTCCACTATCCAGTAACCCAAACACTGAACATTTTTAAAATATTTGCTTTGGATTATAAAACATAATTGCATTACTTCGACACTCTTTCACCGACCAACAATGTCCAAAATTTGTGGGACTTTTATTTGTTTCATACGAAATTATAGGAGACTTTACTACGTGGGTGAATAAACATCGGGTTATGTTTAAAGGCCAAAACACAGTCAGAGCGACAGAACAATGTTAGCAACTTAGTTGGCGACAATGTCGCATTTAAAACACAGTGAACGCGACTCGACAATTTTTTTGAAAGCGGTCACTGTTTTATTTATTGTAAAAGAAATGGCAACAAGAAAAAAATTAGCAAAGTCTTTAGTATAGTTATTTGACTTACAATCGAACGATATTCCAACGATTATTTCTAATAAAACTGCTTGAAAATGACAACACTCGAGTTACTCACATATAAATCTTTATTTTTCTCGACAGTGTCCTAACTTAGTACACAATTAAGACAAAGCTAACCCGAACCGAACGGTAACTTGACACCTTAAAGTTACAACGCGACTGATCACTTAACGGCACTCGCCAGACCAGTCATTGGTCTTTTATGCCCCAATATTCGGAAGTAAACTTTCTTTGCTCACAACGCGGATGTAAACAAACGACACAACCTTGTCGTTTTAGGTTTTTTTCTTTTACAATTTCTTAACAACTATCCTTTTACTACTTCCTTTTAACTACTTCAAAATATATCCGTTTCTTTTAACTTTTGCATTCTCTTCATTGCCAAATTTTGATATACTTGACTTATCCAATAAACTTAACAATTATTTCTTTCCACACAATTTTCCTTTCTATTTATTCTTTTCTTTTCTTTACAAATTTCACTTTAACATTTTTCTTTTAATTTCTCTGTTTTGATGTCTTCTATCGCTTTTTTCTGATTACATTTGTTTTATTTTCACTAATAATTTTTAGCTCTCATCTCCTGCTTAACAAAATTTTCCCTCTTTACAATAAATTTCCTATTCGATTCCTATTATCTTCTAAAATCTATTGACGTTTATAATGCTCTATTTTTGCAAAGGCAAGTAATACATATTATAACCCTAATACTACTGTGATTGCCCCAGGCTGCTTCTTGATGAGTCTGGTCCGTTGCGTGCGGTCTTGACTTAAGGCTACTAAAAGCTAGACCATATCCCTGGGATAAACTAATTGTAAGTCCTCTTTTCTTTGTGGGGCTGCTCTCTACGAGATTGTTAAAATGTATTTCCAAAAGCGGGATTTTGCGTAGAACGGATGAGCAATTTACGCTTGAGCTTTTTTGTTTATACGAATGCTTATTGTACGAATGGTCATTGTTTCCTTTAGCTATGCTGGAGGCTTCTCCTTTCCTATGCTAATTCTTATTGACCTCTGAGTCTCTAACTTGTTAGATATTTTTTGTACTATTTCTAAATGTACGATAGAGTTCTCCCGATTATATCAAGAGTCCACCCATTTATAAAAAGAATAGACTTGCTCTCTCTATATGGATTTGATAATGTACTTTCTACAACTACATAGCATTCTGCATGTTTCCCAAATCTTTTGATTTATTCAGTTATATGTTGAGAATTTGATGCTATATATAACTTCACTTTGATCTTGACTTATTTGAGTAAAGTAAAATCTTACCGTTACTTTTAACCTCTTTCATTTAAGTAGATGGTCTTGGGCTCTTAACTTCTTTGAATCCCTCAGATATCTCAATGTCGGTGTAACTGAGCAATGATAAGTATACCATTCTGAGATCTAACTTTTGATTCCTTCTGAAGTTCTTTTGCTTTTAAACTTCATCGGTGTCTTCCTGCTTTTGAAATCAATCTTCAGAATTCGGTCAATATATGCAAATAAGAAAGTCGTCGACGGTGAAAGATTCACTTTTTTCATGTGCTCATCATTATTTTCCTACCCCCACTATTGGTCTGATGCTTGCTCCACGTAGAATATACAGGGATAAATTGATGTACTGCTACTTCTGCTTCCGCTTCGTCGAGGTTGTTTTACACAGTTTATAAAAATTTCTTATCAATTTCTCTGTCCTTCCATTATTCTATAGTTTTAAGCCTTAAACATTTGCTACATATTTATTTCTTATATCTACACTTTCATACATATATTCTTCTAACCTAATCTGGCTTATAACTTTGCCAATGATTTACAAATTTTTTCCTTCTACTTTTTTTTTTGTCAAATAATATTTCTCCTTTTTTTTAACTTCACCTTCTTTCTTTCATTTCACCTTCTTTTCTTTTAAATCTCTTATTTCTTTTATTTTTCCAATCTTTCCTCAACACCCTCTTTAACTTTTTTTTTTGTACAAAACCTCTTTGTTTATAAATCTTGATTCTTAACATTTTATTTTTCTTTACTTTCATTACTCTTTTGTTTTTTATTCTTTTTTCCTACTTTAGGTTTGATTTCAATCTTGATACATTTAATATTCTTTTAACTTTATTATTTCTGTTTTTTTTTCTTCTATTCAATCTGATCATTCTCTGTTTTTTTTCAACCTCTCATTTTTATTTCCAAAAGACATTTGCTTACCTTTACATCTCTAAATTTACCTCACATTGGATCCACTGGGTTACTTTTATACATCGGGGGTTAAGCCCCCCGATTCCTGGGTCATAACCATTGCTTACCTTGTAAGGGGTTATTGAACTTGCAGTAGAATTCCCATGTTCTGCACGACGGCAGTTTCCATAATTTCTTCTTAAATTCTGTTCTAACCGATTTAATTCCATATTCTTGAAATTTAAGCTTTCCTCTCCGCCAAAGCTCCTGAGCTTGCTTTTGTGGTGGAGTGAAACTTTTCCTACCCTCGTAATTCCATGCAGCAGGTCTTTCGGAAGACTTAAGCGGTTTCGAATAATTTGGTGCTTTTACCGGACAGGCTCTTGCATTAGCAATTCTTACAAATGCAAGTATATCCTTCAGACTACTTCCGCTGCGCTCGCCGTGTCTGTGCTGACTGGTCAATCCTTCGCTAGATTCTTCGGTTATAGGCTTGATAGGCTCCGAACTTTCGCAAGGCGTGATACGGATCTTCTCCCAGAAGTGTACCAGAAATGGGTCCTGTAATGTAGGTACTATTTTTCCTGTCATGTTTATGTTTTCCTTTTCTATCCTGGCCTGGAACAGATTTCCTTGACCGCTTCTCTGCAAAGCTGTGGGTTCCACTTTTGCACAAGCTGCGATATTTTCACAAGAAGCATTTTCTTCCATGCTTTTGCTTACTTCTTGTATCAGCAGCTTCATATTTACGCAGGCGATAATAGCTCTGGCACTGAAAAAATCCATTCCAAGTATACCGTCGGCTGGAATTGAATCCGTATCACAAATGGCGTTAAATCTGCAGGCATACTGGCTGTTGTCGATCTGCAACTTTGCTTCACAAGTACCTATAGAGCTCTTGGCATGTCCAAAGAGTCCTCCAATTCTTATTTTCTGCTGTGTTTGTATCGGTGTATTTCTTTTTATTCTATTAGCCTTAATTATGTTACATGTTGATCCAGTGTGTACTACAAGCCTTAACATACCTCCTAAAGCCATGTCCGACGGAACTGTGATGATAAATTTACTCCGAGTCTCTAACCTTTCCCTTTCTTTCTGCTAAATACTTCTTTACTTAGATATCCGTATAATGGTCAGAAGCTCGGCAAAATTGGCTATAAAGCCCCTTCCTTCCTGAATGGAATTCATTTTGTATGCCAGCTGCACAGTTTGTCACTCTAACGTGATGAATTCGGAAATTTGCCACCACGTGCCCATACTCCTGTCATCCAGTACAGTAATTAGGTTGTTTTCTCCACTGGCATTGTTTAGAAAAGTGCCCAGGCTGACCGCATTCGAAGCATTTGGCAACTGTAGGTTCCTGCGTGGTCCTGCTTGAAGGTTCACAGTTTTCTGCTGATATTTGTACTGTTCGGAGATGCCTTTGTGGTTGTTTCTGTCTTAGATTGCTAAGCTTTACGGATTTCAAAATTCCCTGTGCAGTTTCGTTGGAGTGTTGTGGTGCTTTTCTCCATTTCCCTGGTGCCATAGCTTCAAGCCTTTTTAAATCTCTTTCGAAATAAAGAGCTTCTTCTCGAACTTCTTTCTGTGCTTCAAACTTCCTCCCAGTCAGGTATACCCGGGTGGCCTGGCTGCCAACACCAGCTTTAAAAGTTGCTACAGCGTCCACCTCTAGTTCTGCTATCAAGCCTCCATCCATATTTGGGTATTTGGCTGATACCGCAGAATTTATCTGGTCCAGCTGCTCCACTATCCTATCCGCAAACTCTCTAGTATCCTCACCAGGTCTCTGCTTACAAGCCAACATTTCGGTGCGTAATTCACTGATATCCGTGGCATGAATGCTGTTTTAATCACCTGTTGCAAAGATGCAAAGTCCTTTGGTTCATGTGAACTTATTAGGTAATAAGCGTCGTCGGATAAGCGGTACAACCAGTGCAAGTCCTTGCTGCAGTTAAGAAATCTGTAAACTTCTTTTAAAAGCTTTGGCGATCTCTCCCCCGAGAACGTTGGTACATATTTAATTATCATGTCCATCTTGCACACAGTTCTCGATTTCCTATCAATTTTTATTCTTTTTATTTACTGGTTTTGGTAATAACACCTACTTCAAACTTTCACTTTTTAGACGAAATAACTCATAACTTCTATACTTTATATAGTATGTACCTGGAACCGAAAATTTTTTAGAACTCTTAAATAATTACTATGCTCAATTACTCTAAACACCTGTTTTATGCTTACCTATATAAAAATCAAACATATGCTTTCTCAATATTTCTATTTTACTTATCCAGATGCACACAATAAATGAAAAAAAGGATACAATTTATTTAAAATTTCTTCCTACTTAACCGCGTGCAACTCGAAAACAGTTAGCCGAGCAAGTACGCCTAAACAAAGTTTTTTTTTCGTATGGATAACACGACGTTATTACGTGACGTTAAAAACTGGTGAAATGCATATTACTAACTCTCACGTAGCTAATACACATACCTCTATCACAAATAATTTACAAATATTTCACCTTATAAATTACAACGAAATTTATCACATCTTAATTTTAACGTATTTTATCTGAAAGAATGGTGTTTGTATGGGATGCGGGAGTATCTTGTAAAAGCACAACTCCTCGATCTCATCAATGTATGCTGGAGTAGCTAATATAGCTTTGTTCCTAGTGTGTGTGTGCTGGAGTAGCTAATATAGCCTTGCTCCTAGTGTGTGTGTGCTGGAGTAGTTAATATAGCTTTGCTCCTAATGTGTGTGACACTTTGTAATTATTACTGATTCCTAAAATAAACCCCAAAACAAACAAAAAAACAACACAAAAAATCACTCTAACATAATTTTAAAATAAAACGACCAAAAATAAAAATCACAATACCTCACTTAACTTTTTCCGGCTGCGCCAAATGTCGTGTCCCAAAAGCAATCGAACGATAATACAACAATTAATTCTAATGAAACTGCTTGAAAATGACAACACTCGAGTTACTCACATATAAATCTTTATTTTACTCGACACTGACCTAACTTAATACACAATTAAGACAAAGCTAACCCGAACCGAACGGTAACTTGACACCTTAAAGTTACAAGGCGACTGATCACTTAACGGTACTCGCCAGACCAGTCATTGGTCTTTTATGCCCCAATATTCGGAAGTAAACTTTCTTTGCTCACAACGCAGATGTAAACAAGCGACACAACCTTGTCGTTTTGCTGTACCGGTTACAGCACCTGAGTTGCTTAGTAGTAAACAATCGCCTTACATAATAATTACCATGCGAGGTTAGCTATTATTGTAATCGTCGTATGCTCCACTAAGCGCTCATCGTAGCCAGCTGTTGGGCTAATCAGCAAAACAACCGACAATTGCAGAACAATACCATGCGAGGTTATTATTTAGCAATTGCTGATTATTTCGCTGTAATGCCTTTGGCTGCTGGAAGAATCTCCGTATATTGGGCCATAACAAAACCATAAATAAAAAACTCAAAAGAATAAGAAGATGAAATTGGTATATGTACATGAAATAGCGCTTATCGCACAGCATAACATTTTCCTTCAATTTCTCTAAAAATTCCTCTTCAAAACGCACAATTTCTCAAACTATAATTACATAAATTAATTATACACAAGTTTTTAATAAGTAGTTTATTTACTATTATCTTTTAATTTCCTATCCTTTATAAAAATAACATGAATGTCAACTATTCACTGTCCACACAGAAATGTCAATTATATTGGCGACTAGTTTAGAGATTTTCCCAAACTTTTTGTTAGCAACTTATCGCGTCATTGTGTTAATTATATGGACTTCACTCATTCAAATCTTTGACAGCAACCAATTTACGGCGACTTTGTTGTGTCACTCTCACTGTGTTTTGGCTTTAAGGCTTTAATGTCAATAGAAGTCGCAAGCATCCTCTATTAGATATTAGCCCCGTATATAGTGGTTGCGAAACGCAATTTGACTTAGGTACCTTGTTGTGTTGTACAGGAGCCACTACTTCAGAGCAGACATAACCAAAGTGTATACCGTAGACACACGGGACATATCAATGATCATTGACGGAGCAATGAATATTGCATAGCTCGTGTGTCACTGCATCATTGGCGCAATGGTCATTCGTTTCGTCATTGCACCAGTTACGCCCCCACAAGCTCATTCGTTTGCAATTATGCATTGCGTGTTATTTCTTTTAGCGATAAGCGCGCTTTCAGTGGTGTGGAACTCCAGTTTTTGGAAAAAAAACAGCTGATTTTTCAGCCATCACTGTCAGATATCATCTGTGAAATTGGCTGATGCATTTTTCAAGGTAAATTTTGCATGTTTCCCAAATTATTGAATTCTTTAAAAAAAAATTATACATTATAAATGGAAAAAGAGACGAATGAAAAACAGACGAAGAAAAAAGCAAGATTGTGGAAAACTGCTGAAATTTATAAGTTGTACGAGCTGTGTCCGTGGCGCATTTATAAAAAAGATCTGAGAAAGGCACGAAGAAATAGCCACACATACGCGGATATGTTGGTAAAATTTAAGTATGTGGGAGTAATCGCCAGTATGCACAAGTGACACATTTAATGGGTCAAATCTAGTCTGTCAAATCCGATTACGTGAAGACCGTCATTGCCGTGTGTCACCCCAAAACAGGAATGGTCATTGATCCAATTACGTAATTGAACCAATGATCATTGATGTCCCGTGTGTGCCAGCAATGCCTCGCTCTAATATAAACTCAGCGATGGCTGGACCTGATGTAGGGAAGGCCGGTATTTTTTCTTAGAAATTTACTGGGCATTTTTTCCTTAGAATTGTATGATTGCATCTAAAAATAACTCCAGTCGACGCCCCAGACTGAATAAAATTTCTACCCAATCATTTTTTGTGAATTTCTAAGAAGAATGAATGCTATTTGCTTATCTACGAGCCTATGCTCATAAGAATTGTTAGAGGCCCAAGCAACCATTATTGGCCTCCAACAATGCATAACAATTCTAAGGAAAAAATTTCCAGTAAGTAAGAAAAAATTACCGGCCTTCCCCACAGCAGGTCCAGCCATCGCGGATTGTATATTCTATCGAGACGAAGTTTACTTCCCAGCCTTTCTATGTTTTTTAGTTTGGCTTTGCTCTTACGACTTATCCTTTGCGCCCCTTGTCCTACTTCAGTTACACAGCTTTGCTTGTAGGGAAGCGTGAGCAAAACTCAAATAATAAATATGAATATCCCATGAAAAAACACAAGTGCTTTTAGACGAACAATCGTTCAGGCAATTTTAAAGGCTCTTACGGCTTTAACCATTGAACCCCTTGTGTATACTTCAGTTGCAGAACTTTTAGCGCAAAGCTGTTCAAAATGGTACAAGTGGAGCCATCTGATATTATAACAAGGAAGCATTTTCGCAACGACTACAACCCTTGTGTATAGAACTTATATAGCATTCATTTCTTCTTAGGCATTTACAGCAAAAATTTGTGGAGAATTTTATTCAGTCTGGGCGCAGACTGGAGTTATTTTCGTCAGATGCAATCATACAATGTGTGCCGGCCTATAATGCTTAAAAATTCTAAGGAAAAAATTTCCAGTAAATTTCTAAAAAAAAATTGCGGCGTTACCTACATAGGGTCCAGACATCGCTAATTTTATCTTGGTGCGAGGCATTCTGCCTTAGGGAGCGACATACCATTTGGTTTTTTCCGTGCCAAATGAATCCCAAGTGATTAACTTGGCAGCGACATACGATCAGGTTAAAACCGGACCGGTTTCAAAACCTGAAAGCAACCGTGGCTGGCCACGGTTTGGTGACGGCTGATACATACGGTTTGCTGCCGAATAAAATTCTAAACTCATTGAGTGCAATGTGACTCGACATACGTTTCGGTTTCTCCCGGAAGGTTTGTTGAAATTTAGTGGAGTGCAGTGGCAAAGTTAACTTAATGACAAGTTAGGACACAGAAGATTTTTCCTATTGTTTTACATTTAAAATCCACACGGCAAGAAAAGGAAGAAACAAAGAAAAATATGAAGAAAAAAAATCAAACTCTCTTTAAAACTTTTATGAATAAAAATAAAAAGTGTGAAAGCGCAAATTGCATGCAACGAAACATTTTCATTTCCGTAAATAAATGAGAAGGGGCGGAGTTTTCAAAAGAGCGAGAAGGCATTCTATAAAAATTAAAAAATTGTCCTCGCGATGGTCTCATTTGATTTAACGGATGCACTGAAAATCTACGTTGCAAATGTTTTTTTCCTTTCTTCTTCAACCTCAATTAAAAGTAAAATAATTACAAGTTCAATATCACTAATGTTTTCCATATTTTATAATACCCCTAAAAATTACTGAACTGACTTCACTGACTTGTATCCACAAAATAATCGAGAATAACCGTCTCGTATGTCGTGTAATCATGTCGACGGTAAAAACCGTAGACGGCCAGCCGGACGGGAAAACCTAATCGTATATCGCGGCCCTTACCCTTTGGTTACGTCTGTTCTGAAGTAGAAGCGCCTCTCCAGGGCAGGGTCACGACCACCCGCCCTAAATTTGAAGGAAAAATATTTAATTAATTGAGTTATTTGAAAAAAACATATTTTTTATTCATAAATATCAAACCATCGTCTTGCTATCGTGCATACATTGTTGCACCCACAATGTATGCCGCTCGCGACAATTTGCTGAAAGGAGGCTTTTCGGTGAAGACTTGATCGTTTAAATCTTCACCGAGTAAATTTTATGCGCCCGATATGTAGTAGGTATATATGTACATACATATCGTATTTTCGACAAATCTTACTGAAGTTGTTGTGGGGCTTTTTTCTATTGAAACGACTTGGGTTGAAATTTAAAACTTTTATTTGTCCCAAGTCGTTCTATGGGAAATACTTTTTGTTTTTAACTGAGGAATTTGAATCAATTGCTGATGGCAATTTCCTCGCCTTAAAGAGAGATAAGGCCCTTTCAGGTAATTTTGGCATGTAACACTCCTAACACTCCTAAAACCACTGACATTTAAAATATGGACTGACTACGTCCATAGAAATACACTGCAGAAAGTGGGCTCATTTCTATATAGCGTTATCTTTCAGTCTAAGCACCAACTACTAATTCGCACGTCACAGAAATGTCACCTAACTCAAAATTTAGCGTTTTTGAGTTAATTACACCATGAAATTGGCATATTTCTATCTGATTGTTTTTGCCGCTAGATAGCGATAGTGTCACTTTTCTGTTACTTAAGAACAGAGATATTCTTCATAGAACAGTGTGTCAGTGTCACTTTTTGAGTTGTGACGATCTTCATTACAAACAAATATGTTTTCGACATCTTAACAGTATTATTTTAAATTGTGTCACTTTTGCACAAAACAGCATTTATTTCTTACAAATTTTATTTTGAGTTATGATATTTTTCCACAAAGTTCAAAGTACGGAATTTAACTCTTAAAAATCGTATTTTGAGTTGTGCCACTTAAAAAAAACTTGTAAAATATTTATTTCGCAACAAAGAAAAGCGACACAACTTAAGAGCATGCGGGATTAACAATTAAAGGTAACAAAAAGTTAAAAATTATTTTATATAAATCTTCAGAAATAAATTTACTAACAAATTTAAGAGTTCAGACTATTTTTAGCAAACAATTACTACGTTAAGCTAGAATTAATTCTATGTACAGCTTTTCGTTTTTTCGTTCTCCTGAAAAGTTGCATTTTTTGACTTGGGTCACTTTTCTATGTAACGTGCAAACTGATAAAGGGCTGTAAACAATAAATAAAAAAGTGGGTTTGTCGAAATAAATGTTTTTAAATTAATTATTTGGGTTAATAGAAATTCGAGAGGTTTCACTTTTCAACTTTCCGCCAATGGATTTTTCAATGTTGGCACCGACGTATGAACTATTTTTGACACAAAAAATTGTACCCGCATGATATAGCATATTGAGCAGTCCACATAATATATGCCAGTGTATAAAACTGAAAAAAATTTGGCTTGAATGACTCCTGCAGTTTGCACCCTATTCTATTAAAAAAATTAGTTTTTGTAAAAAAAAGTATACTAAAAAATGACACATCATCCACACCGCTTAATGCGGATTTCCTAGTTCCAAGTACTGGAGTACTGCGGTGGCTATGCGAACCGACTTACGGCGTTGGATGTTTTTTTTTTTTTGCTCGACTTAATTTGTAAGATGACCCCCCCCCCCCCTGAATTTCAATGCTAGATCCGCGCCTGTCTACAACACAACAAGGTACTAAGTCAAATTGCGTTTCGCAACTACTATATAGTTCTATACGCAAGGGTACAAAACATTGAGAAAAATACAACATTTTCCGCGTGGCTTAAGAGGAGTCAGTACTCAGCAAAGGTTTCAATTTAGATACTAGCGAACCTGTAGGTAATAAAATTTACTATACGTAGGTTTGTGTCCTAAAAGTGAGAAATTTCATACAAAATTAGCCTAGACCTAGACCACAGAGCACATTAGGGGCATCTACCGCAAAAGACAGAAACCCAACATCCGATAAAACCACACAATTTAAGACGAAAAATGAAAATTTGCAGTTCACATAAATTGAAAACTTTTAACGAGAATTAACTTTCCTAAATTTTTTTTTGCCCATAATTGTTAAATACGTTATTTTGCTTTGTATTTAAATAACTTTCAAATAAGTATTGAAATATCTAGCCGGTGAAATGTCGGGAGAAAAACAAATACTCGTTATTAGAGTCAAATAATTATAAAAAGCGCTACTAAAAATGAAAAAGCTCGACGTTATTTGCTAGATCTAGGCCTTATCTTTCTAAACAGTCACAATTTGAAGAACTGAAGGCATAAACACAATTGCGACGACAGACGACAAACGACGACGATATATCGCTGTCAAACTTCTAAAAGCACAGCATCTTATGCCTTAGACACACAGCACTCTTAATGAAGAAATAACTAATGACTCATTAGTCTATAATGATTCATTATAAACTGCGGACACACAGCCATTTCTTAAATTAAGTTGTGCTGTCAAACTGGTTTTGATGAACTTATCACCTTAAAGAAGCAATATGGATCGAATTAACGCGATAAACTTTGTTTTTATTTATTTTATTTTCAATTTAACAATTTATAAATGAGAAAAACTTTATATTAAAAGGAATATTGACAATATATAATTTGTTATTTGCATTTCTTTACATTTCTTCTTCTTATTTTTCAAATCGGCAGATGCACAGCGGAGCTCCAGATTTACATTATATGCCAAATCTAGCACATTTTTCCTCATTATAGCTATAATGAAGGAGGAAAACACTTCATTAGTGTACTTCATTATCATCTGATTTTCGAGCTATAATGACATATACTATTTGACACACGGCATTTTAATGAATATTTAGTACAAATGATTCATTAGTTCGTGCTGTGTGTCTAGGGTATTATGCAAATGCACCAAATTGCGAGGACCGACGTTGAGCGATCGACGACATTATCGCCGGGATTGATCAGTTTCTAATTTTGCCGTCGTCGCCGCAGTCCTACCAACAAAATTAATCGAATGAAATGGTTGTGGCATTCACTTTTGTCTTTTTCAGGTGGTAGCACGCCGCGGTAATTTTAAAATAATGAGCTTTGAGAAAAAATCGATCGAGGAAATGCGAAATCCATAAAATAATTTATAGTTTACAAGACAGGCAAAACAAATGGACAAAAAGACGTGGTTTGGATGGATATTTCAAAGCGTTTAATTTAGTTAATTTCCGCATTTTCAGTTTTTTGCACACTTTGGTCCATTGTATTTCTTTCAATATAATATAAAATATTCTTGATAAAAATCTCCTTTTAAAACGCTCGAAACATCTAACAAATGAAATTTCAATATCTTCTTCTTTCACAATCGTCGCTCACCGCCTGTCGTTGCAATTGTGTTCCCAATTTTTCGACTGCCTGATTCGCAGCGAATTTTTCGTTGTCGTCTGTCGTTCTGTCGCTCTGTCGTCGGAATTGTGTTTAAGCCTTGAGAATACCTACCCACAGGAATTTGATTTAAAAGACTTCAATTTTTACCATTTTTACGAGTTTCCGAGCTAATATCTCCATTCTAATACACTTTTTTTAATTTTTGTCGACGTTATATACTAGACTTCGTCATTACCTTTAATTTAAGATATAAATCATTATTCTACTGCAAATAGTTTGCCAGAAATTTGCATTGAAAAATGTATGAAACTTGCAAATATTGGTACTGACTCCTCTTAAAGAACATTTCATTTTGAGTGTCACTAACCTTTTTGAACAATATAAATCAATCGCAGCTTTTTTTGAGGTTGGAAGAGCTTAACTACTTGCAGAAATTTTGCTGAATCATTTTACATTTTTTATGAAAATGGCAGTATATATTGACTTTCTTCAAAACAGTCCTCAGTAAATTTCTATGGTGGAACTACGTAAATTTCATCTTGATTAAACGCAAAAGGGAACGAAAATGTAATTTAATAAGTTTAAGCGATATGGGAAGCTTGCAGTTGTTATGATCTTTACTTAGAGAAAGATGTTAAGAAAGAAAAAAATCGGAAATTAGTCCGTAGTCTTCTTAATTGTGTATGTGATAAAGAATTATTATAAATATTAAGTTAACTTCGCATATGTAATAAATTAACTGGTCTTCTTTATTGTAGGTTGCAGGTACCCAGCACCATACCCTAATATTTGACATGAACCTTGCGAAATTATCATCGTCGTCCTCACTGAATGGGAGTACAAGCTCGTTATCATCGTTTTTTGTATGTATGGCAGGCGAAAACTCGACAAGGAACTTCTACCAAACCTGTATTAACGAAACTTTCAGGTATATCAATATTATGCTGATTAACATTTACATATTTAAATTCTCCAGCAATTTTATTATTCATCTACTATTTCATAGGTACATACTTGGACATCTACTAACAGCTATTGAATTAGCCGAAGAGAAACGCG
Source organism: Dioctria linearis (assembly GCA_963930735.1). Classification (NCBI taxonomy): domain Eukaryota; kingdom Metazoa; phylum Arthropoda; class Insecta; order Diptera; family Asilidae; genus Dioctria; species Dioctria linearis. The sequence continues at coordinate 97,564,969 of OZ005744.1, read as the reverse complement.
TTCGGGGTCAATGCCAAAGCCTTTTAAAAGTAGCTCGAAGGCTCTTGGGTAAAATTGGTAAGCACTTCTATTTGTATCATCATCTCACAGAGAAGTTCAGAAACTTTAATTTATTTCTCACTATTAAACATTTCTATTCTAAGGAATTATTTTTCAATTGTAAAAATTTTATGACTATGAAGATGACTAAATTCTTAGAAATAATTATAAGTAAAAAACAAAAGTATGATTATATGCCCAGTTAAACACACTAAAACTTAAACTAGAAAATTTAAAATTTCAACTGACAAGTAATGAGCTTGAAGGCTCTCTACTGGACAATATTTAATGAAGCTTAGGCTGTGCGACCAGCCCCAGCACATAAATGGGAGTTGTATTCCATTCTAGATCGGATATAGAAGTTGTAGAGAAGCGCTAGATTTGATGGGCTGAAGTATTTCTTACACTTTTTTGGAAACCCAAGACATTTCGATGCTTCTTTCGCAACAGAGAAGATGTGATCTGTCCAGCTTAACTTACTGGAAATTTCAGCGCCAAGAATACTTAGTGACGGTTTAAATGTTGATATTGTTTTAATGAGATGAGATATATATTGGTCTTGGATGCATTGAATTCCACACGATGCGCTTTGCGACGATATTATCAAGATCGTTATTCAATAATGTAGTCGCGTTTAACAGATGTGATATTCCCTTTGGAGTCCGCAAGAGTGTCAAGGGAGCAATCGAAAATAATGGTGCTATTATCAGCGAAACTCTGGATGGGATTGAAAGTAAGGGAAAGTAGATTATTAATGAAAATTAGGAGAGAGACGGAGAGATAACAGAGCCCTAGGGAACACCGGCATTAATAGGATGAGGTTCAGATGTAACGCCATCTAATACTATTTGACGATTTTCAATCCATAATAGAAGAGGAGGGGAGAGACCAAGTGCTTTAAGTTTGGCTGAAAGGGCAGAATGCCAGACTCTATCAAAGGCATTTGAAATATCCTGGGCCACGATTTTGGACTCACCAAAATTGTGAAGACAACGGATCCAATGATCCGTATGAAAGTCAGCAAGTCTCTAGATGAACGTCCAGCTCAGAAGCCATAGCGATCGTTGATGAGTTGATTGGTTTCTAGATACATACTTCGTTAATTTGGCTCTTGAACATATCCACACGGGAGATGTAAATTAGGTGCTTGTGAAGTGGGTATAAAGTCACAATTTTAAGCGAATCTCGCAGTCAAGATATTAGCTTTATACAGGGAGTCAACAATCACTTTATCATTGTTATGTAGTGAAGGTATAGCGGAACAGCTGAAGTTGCTCTTGTTGGGTTGGACCAGGGGCCAGAAACCTTTGTTACTTTTGCAGCGTGCCAAGATTAATTTTCTAACATTCTGGGCAAATGGAATTTTTTTTCTCTGAATAATGGACTTGCAGGCCATGGAGGCAATTGATAGGTGCGGAAAGGAGACTTTTTCACTTTTATTGCTTGGTTGCACTTACCGTTAAACCAAAAGTGATTTTTCTGTTGTTGAGATCTGCTGTAAGAATACCGAATGTATTCACACATGCCATGACTTAATATGTTACTATCTTCTAATGTACATTCATCAATATCCCTCGAAGCAAAATACACCGACCAATCAATTTCTCTTAAGATATTGGTTGAGACTTTCCTAATCAGCATTTCTATAGTGCCAGAGAAGCCTACTTGTAGGTGGAGAAGTACGACGGCGCAGGTTTGAGGTGTGTTTCCGTTGTGAAGAATGATTTAACTTCTTCGCCAAGTATCCCCTTTTGTAGTCAGAACCATATCCTAAGGAAACATATTTCAATCAATATTTATAGCATATTCTTCTGGGTGACGGAAAAGTACTGGTATAGAAATTACTTATATTTTTTTTATATGACTTCCCCTGTCATTCTGATATTGAAAATTGTGTGAAAACAAATGTGTCAAATTACTAAAAATAAACATGGACCGTTATACTCCACAATAACGTGGAATAATCGTGTCAATGTTTTTACGGAATAATTCATCAGTGATAAAAACACAACTTGAATTTTGTCCGCACCGGTGTGTGCATCAACTCTGGAGGTCACCATTTAAGAGACATCATCTTAAAATTCTCATGCGACGAAATTTCATGGCACAAATATACATATGTATATAAAAAACTAATTCTAGTTTTCTAATTTAGAAAAGAAGTTGTAGCTAAACCCAATAGGGTCATTACTTTTGCGCCACCCGATTTGATTAAATGTCTTATCTATCTCATCCCCCCATTCATCCAAATAGATCTAAAAAAATGGGTGTAATTTTCAACCTTAATTCGGAAATAAATGAGAAATATGAAACAGGTAATCAAGATTTAAGAATTTTTTTGCTGTTACGCTGGATTTGCCTATTTGGCCCAGGCCTTTATATTCTATTGAAACTGAAATTCAGTGGTTAATGAATATGAAAAATAAGGAAGTTCCAAATTTCCAAAAATCATGCAATCTAAACATATCCAATCAATTAATTTAAGACAAGTGATAGTGTTGTGCTCAAAATTTTCAATATAATCAATTACTATAATTATTTAAGTTCCGCGCGACCGTTAAATTAATAAATAACCAAAATAAATTTTATCCGCCAAGTGCACGGCCAGCAGCACGGTAACGTTTCCTTTCCTTCTCTTCATCTATGATCAGTGCAAATGCATTAGCACTTGTCACTGATCATCAATCCGGGTGCACCCAGCTGTGGTCATTGAACTGCACGGTCTGAGGTATTGAAAGCAGCAATAGGCATAACACTATTGTTGTTTTTTTTTACCTCGCTGTGTCGTTGACTGCTGCTGGTGGCGCCCAAATATTTGTGTTGTTGTGTGTCGCTTTTTTTTTTTGCTTTTTTGTTTTTGCCTTCATTATGCAGAATTTCATTTTAGATTTCTGCAACATTCGCGGATTAAGAGCAAATCGGTTTTCAGTGTACTGCCACCTAAACTCAAAAAATCCGGCAATTCTTGCGCTAAGTGAATCCAAGGTCGCTTCTGATGCTGATATTAATCAGTATCACGCCCCTGGTTACAGCTTCGTGCCTCTTTTTTCTCAGCATAGAAGGATCGCAGTATATATTCGGAATGATGTGGCCTTTACCATTCTTCAAGATTTTCCTTCTGCCAATCCAGAGATTAACTATATCTGGATTAGGTTCAAACTTCACAACCACATCATATACTTCTGTTTCCTTTATCGCAGCCCAAATATGTCCGATGACGACACGGTATCCGTATTTCACAATATCTCCAACAATATTGATCATTTGCTTTCTGTCTCCCCCTCTTCCGAAATCGTCCTGGCAGGCGATTTTAATGTTCATAATATACCGGTGCTCAGACATTCTTCTACCACAAGTCCTGCGGGCCGTTTCGTTGAACTCTTCTGTGAATCATTTAATTTACAACATCTAGTGGATGCACCAACGCGAATTCCCGATACAGCTGGAGATAAAGCTAATTTACTCGACCTGTTTCTAACATCTCATCCGGACAAATATTCCATCTCAGTCGGTTCCCCTCTCGGAAATTCAGACCATTGCTTAATCACGGCTCAATTTACCACCTCAAACCTGTGCCGCCCAACTGCTCTACCTACAACCAGGCTTCTTTGGCACTATAAGAATGCTGATTGGGAAAGTCTCAATAAGTATCTTAGAGAAATTGATTGGTCGGTCTGTTTTGCTTCGAGGGATGTTGATGAACGCACATTAGAATTTAGTAACATACTAAATCTTGGCATGCGTGAATGCATTCCGTATTCTTACAGCAGATCTCAACAACAGCATGATGGCTCCTGGTTTAACGATAAGTGCAACCAAGCTATAAAAGCGAAAGAGTCTGCTTTTCGCACCTATCAATTGCATCCATGTCCAGAAATGAAGCAAGTCTACAAGACTGCACGGAACACCTGCAAGTCCATTATCCAGAGAGAAAAATTTCTTTTTGACCAGAATATTAGACAAAGAATCTTGGCAAGCCGCAAAGGTAGCAAAGGTTTCTGGTCCCTGGTCAAAACTATCAGGAACAACTTCACCAGTTCCTCTATACCTTCACTACTTAATAATGGTGAAGTGATTGTTGACTCCCTGGATAAAGCTAATATTTTAGCTGCTAGATTCGCTTCAAATTCTTGTCTTCCACCCAGTTCACAAACACCTGTTTTGCATCGGTCGTGTGAATGTGTACAAGAGCCAATACACATTCGTACGAGGGATGTGTTCAGGGTCCTTAAGGGGATCAACGTGTCCAAAGCTGCAGGTCCTGATGGTTTTTCGCCCCTTTTAATTAAAAGCTGTGGCTCATCCTTGGCTTAACCTCTGCGCAAACTATTCTACTTGTCTTATTCGACAGGAAAATTTCCAACTGCTTGGAAATTAGCTCACGTTCAGCCTATTCCCAAGAAAGGAGAGGGTAGCGATCCCTCAAATTATCGACCAATTGCGATCACTTCGATTCTTTCAAAGATTTTTGAATCTATCATTAACTCAAAATTAATGAAGTATCTAGAAACTAATCATCTCATCAACGATCGCCAATATGGCTTCCGAGCTGGACGCTCATCTGGAGACTTGCTGACCTTTCTCACGGAACGTTGGAACCGTAATCTTCACAATTTTGGTGAGTCTAAAATCGTTGCCCTAGATATTTCAAAAGCCTTTGATAGAGTCTGGCATTCAGCCCTTTTAAAGCACTTGGTCTCTCCGCTCCTCTTCTATTATGGATTGAAAGTTTAATATCTAGTCGCCAAATACTTGTTGTATTAGATGGCGGTACATCTGAACCGCATCCCATAAATGCCGGTGTGCCTCAAGGCTCTGTTATCTCTCCAACTCTCTTTTTAATTTTCATTAATGATCTGCTTTCCCTTACTTTCAATCCCATCCATAGTTTCGCAGATGACAGTACTCTTGATTTCGCTTACTCCTTTGACACTCTTGCGGAATCCAGGGGGAATGCCGCATGTGTTAAACGAGATTGCATGACTAGATCATTGAATAACGATCTTAACAGTATCCTCGCTTGGGGCAAAGCGAATCGTGTCGAATTCAATCCATCTAAGACTCAAAGCTGTCTCATCTCATTAAAACAAGATCATAACTTAACCACACCCGTTTCTTTTGGTGGAGCATTAATTTCTGATTCACCGTCACTAAGCATTCTTGGCATTAATATTTCCAGTAAGTTAAACTGGACAGATCACATCTTCTTGTTGCCAGAGAAGCATCGAAATGTCTTGGATTTCTGAAAAGGTGTAAGAAATATTTCAGCCCGTCAAATCTAGCGCTCCTCTACAAGTCCTATATTAGACCTAGAACGGAATAAAACTCCCATATATGGGCCGAGGCTGGTCGCACAGCCTTAGCTTCATTGGATATTGTCCAAAATAGAGCCTTCAAGCTCATTGGCGATTTGGCAATAACTTGTCATATCGACTCACTCGAGCACCGCCGTCAATGTTCTGATGAAATATCTAGTCTAATCCCTTGTAGAATGATTCCCGCACGCAATACTCGCCCTGCAAACCGCGTACATCCTCTAACCCTTCAAATTACCTTCGGCCGTACAGTAAAATTCTGTGATGCTTTTTTATCCCGAACAGTGCGAATGTGGAACAGCTTACCATCTTCTGTTTTTCCTCCGGCATACAATCTACGGAAGTTTAAGGGCGACATACATCGGCACCTCCGCCACTCTCCTCATATCCCCTAATCCTTTCCCTATCTCCTTCCTACCATGCTGTGCTTTGCATCATAGGGTATCCCCTGATCTTGGCTTAATGATATATAAAAAAAAATGTAATTAATATAATTGCACATATAATATATTTAAATTTTTACCCCCAATGAATACATCATTAGATTTAAAATATTGCTAATAAATACTTTCGAGTTCATTTTCTGTTAAAGTTTTGTATTTTTTTCTAACTAAAATAAAGAAACGTGTAATTTTTTCTTATGGGAGATCGTAAGGGTTTTTCGTCACATTATGTAAAAAATAGTAATCGTGGGGTGTAAACAGTTAAGAAATATGCAACTGGAATCGGGAACAGTTTCAATGTCCAGCTATTGTTATTGAATCCATTTTTCAAATTACTCTTCTTCCAACACTGTTCACGCACTCATTTTTGAGGCAATCTGTTATGATGAATTTTCACGAACTTAAACATTTTCTGTAATTCTTTTTTTTTTTCGTCCAAAAAAAACTTACATGCATTTTGCATACGTCAGCTTCTCCTCTGTAACATTTTTTAATTTTTTTCATGTTCTCGTTACTTTTGTAATTTCCTTAAAAGCTTTTACATAAAAATATGACAAAATGAAAGTAGACACACGTTTTGAAAACTAAATGTATTACTACTTGCTTTGGTAAATTTTCAAAAATTAGATGAATTTTGATTTGGAATAGCTGGTTGGCGCTGCCACATTCGTAAATACATTAAATCACGTAAGGCCTTCGCTGCACGACTGGGAGTAAATTCAGTATACGCTAAATTCTTTTCCTGGCTTACTTCAGTTTCTACAGCCTTTTCACTAAAATTTAATAAACTAAACTCAATTCTCAACTGTCATTCGAGTTTTTCTTCTCGTTTTTAACGAAGTTCTAGGAAAACCGTTTATGTACTTTTCCATACTTTTGACATATTTCTCCCACCATACGAGTAAATTTTTACCTATCAATTTTTTGTACGAGAAGTACGCGAACAGTCCTATTAATGAAAAAAAAAACATTTAAGGTAGGTAATTGCGACAACTTCATCATATTGTATGTTTTTTTTCTCTCTTTTGGTGGAGCCCTTGAAGTTAAAATGGTGGTTGACCTTCGTACAAAAATCAATATTACTGGAATATATTTACAGTGGCGAGGAGAAGGGGTGAAATTTACGAGCAATATTTTAAGACACTCTAGGCTGCTTTAGTTTCCAGATATGCATGTATAAACTAAATAAACAAAACTCAAAATAGATATGCGTAACGACCGATCGTCCAAAACGCACTTGTAATGCATTTTGTTAGCAGGTTGGTCATCGTAAATAAACGCTATGAAGTTGACGCCTGTATGAAGAAATCATCCACATATATGGATGTGAGATGTAGAAGTTTTTACTTTCTATATACATTCCCAGTTATTTCGAGATAACAAGCCAATTTTCTAAGCTAGACATATTCTTTGAAAATACTAACTTAAGCACAAATATTGATACTCTTTAGGATTCAGTTGAAAAAACCAAGTCTTTGACGTGGTTCCAAGAGCGTGCTATATTAACATGAAAAACTAGGATCGTGATACCATCAATAAAACGATCCTGAACAATCAGTGCCGGATGTAGGAAATTTTTGAGGTGGGGCAGATATGTTAATTGCCGCCCCCTCTAATAACAATCTTTATTTGGGCCAAATTTTATTACAGTTCCAGGGTATAGGCACCATATAGAACCAAAATTGTTAAAAACAATTTGAATTTGAAACAATAATGATTGCTAAATAAAAGGAATTTGAAATTCAAACAGAAATTAAGATCTATTATTCTTAATTGTCATTTGAATCGTAAACTGTTTTAAAATAAGTAGGAAAAAATCGTATCATTACAAATGCAGTTTATTTTATTAGCACAAATAATACTCACAATTAAAATCTTTATTATGTTCGAGGTAAGTTTTTTATTTTAGCCGCTTTTCAATATGAATCTTCCCAGCTAAAACTACTAAAATTAGAGGCAGTTTAAAAAAACCCCGGGTAAGAATTCTAGCGTACTCCCGTTCAGGTGTAAAGGATTTATCCGATTTTTTGGCCGGATTTAAAGGCCTTAACTCCAGCTAAAATGGCTAAATTTAGCTGGCATAAAAATATGTTTCTGGAAACAAGTTGCTTGTGCCTACTATTTTATATTCTGTATGCATTCGAGATGGGACTGGCGGAACATAGAGAACATATGGTTGCCATATACCTTAGTAGTTTTTAGTTTAATTAGTTTACAGAGGCTTACAGGCTTAAATTTAATAGACAATAAATTGATTGGATGTATAAGAATAACAACAATTCCAAGTATAATGTCAGCAAAGGAACCTTTAGATTCCGGAAAGAAGACTGAAGTGTGAAGTATGGTCTGAAAAAATTTTCCAATTATTGTAATTAGATTTTTTCTCGTTTAGATATGAGTTCAGAAGTCCGTCGTATCGCCGCCCCCTTAAAACTAGCGCCCAGAGAATGTGCCCCCTCGTGGCCCCTTCCCCTAAGATCCGGCGCTTTGAGCACCTTCCCGAACGTACACTCGTCTGTGAACACTAGATGAAATAGACGCAATCCACTATTCGACAGAATTCTTGAATTCACGTAATCGCATCAATTATATTATTACAAAATATAAACCTCTAAAAATTCTGCAATGGCACTGTCCTACAAATAAACAGTTTGAAATATTATATTATTGTCGTAATTATGACGAGAGCCTTCGGTAAGCAGCTCTCTTCCGATCAAGGTTTCCTTTGCTATGACTATAACTAAACCACAAGACCAAGCCCTGAAATTTGCTGGAGCCACAATTTTCAATTACTACTACTATTTCTGTCGAAAAAGTGAAAAGAACAACAAGTAGTTTTATCCAAAGTACACAACGCACATCAGAAGATGCCGAACGAAACTAAAAAAAAGGGATAAGAGGCTTGCTCAAAATAATCATGAAATTGGTAGAAATTACTATTGGCATGCAAGTTGTCACATTAGAACTGTTACAGATATCAAGTGCGTTGTACTAGAAAACGAAAGTATGGGCTCACAACCATACTATCGGTCTTTAGAAGGACGTTCACTGCGCTAAATTAATATTTGTACATAATATAACATAAAATACAGCATTTAAAAACTGAATTATAAACATGGTACGGAAACGCACACTCACGTGCCCAACAACCATTGTCTGGTCAATAGTACATACAACAGACCTTCCTTTGTACTGAAATTGAAAAGTCGTCAATATCAGAATGTACCACCTAAAACACGTCTTCAGACGGAAATAAGGTCATCATATTAGTCACCAAAATAACCTCCAAAATTGAACTGAATGAGTACATTTTGGTTGCCCAGAAGACATCATTATAACACCTGAAACACGTCTTCAGACGGAAATAAAGTCGTCTATTTAGCCACCAAAATAACCTCCAAAATTAAACTGAATGAGAACATTTTGGTTGCCCAGAAGACGTCATTATATCACCTGAAACACGTTTTCAGACGGAAATAAAGTGGTCAAATTAGCCACCAAAATAACCTCCAAAATTAAGGCTGGAACACAATGTGGCGCTGTAGCTCATAGCTGGTGCTATAGCTTGCACTGGCGCGCGCCATGTAGCTAATATTGATTACAATGATGCAGCTTGCATCCAATGGTACGGAATTAGCTGACGGTGAAAGACCTTTATTTATTTACTTTTACTTTGATCTATTGAACTTGAAAATATTATTTAATTTGGAAGAATTACAAGATATGGCCCTTTTAGCATGTGTTGCAATTGTGCTTTTTCACTTATAAATATTTAAAGACAAAAAACGCAGAAAGTGCTGGGTTAGACCTCTATATCAACAGAAGAAGAGTTCAGGATTCTACGAAATCCATTTAAATATATAAATGAGAATGATGACGAACTTTTCAATAAAAATATTAATTTCCAACGACTGTCAGATTTGCCGCGCACGAAAAATTAAAATTTGGCAAAAATGAGCTACAGCGCCAGCGCCAGCTACACATTGGAACGCCATCACACACATTGTGTTCCGGCCTTTAAACTGAATGAGTACATTTTGGTTGCCCAGAAGACGTCATTATAACACCTGAAACACGTCTTCAGACGGAAATAAAGTCGTCATATTATCCACCAATTATTAATACAAAATGACCTCTAGTTGGCACATCGACAAAAACGCTTGATGAAAAAACTCACTTTTCCACCCTAGAACGACGAATATTTCCAATAGAACTTAAACCAAAAGGTAGGACAATTCTTATGTTTTTATTATTCGGAACAAATTATTAATTTTTTACGTTGTTTATCGAGGAAAGCATTTTTCAATGTTTTCGTTGAATTTTCGATCACAAAAATATTGAAATAAAACGATGTATCCAAAATGCATAACTTCAAAAAAAACTGAGTAATATTTTGATTAAAAGCGCACAACTTCGTAATTAGCGCATAGATCATTTTTAGAGATATTTACTTTTCACTAAACACCATATAATTGTTGCCAATACTGCTGCTTGAACAAGACTAATGCAAGTCTTGAATGCCTGTCCTTCCACGAAGCTACAAAAAATCGAGAAATGACGTGAGAATGACGGAAACACGCTGTTAAATCAAGGGTCTATTTTGAGTCATTAAATGACGTTCTTTCATATATTTATGTATAATACATGCATGATCGGTCATTTTGTGATCAAATTCCGATTACATTATTTAAACTTATACCAACTTGAACTCCTGAAAGACGTCATATATAGAGTTAAAAATGTGCCAGTCAAAACGAAGTCTATATTTGACGGAAACTAAACTAGATTGTCTTAAAATTTCAAATATTGACGTAAAAAGGACGTCGCTGGAAAGGGGTCAATAATAAGTCAATAGTAAACGAAAATTTGATCAATATGGCTTAGTTTTGTAGAAAACTTACGTCTAAATGACGTCGAAATGAGCAAGGAATTCATAATCTATTTTCAGTTAAAAAATGACGTTCTATAGATCAGACAGTCTTAAAATGTTTGTTGGGGTGCGCATACACCCGTGAGGAATAAATTGTGTGCGATCAAAGTGCACATACTCATAAGTCGTGTGCGATTTTCTTGCGCATTCCACTCAGGCACATGAGTGAGTAATTCAAAATAAGAAAGCGCACACTTGCGTGTGCACACGAAATTTCTCGCTGCTCATTACTTACGAGTGAGTATGCGCATGCATTATAAGTTATAACTACAAAATTCTAAACAGCAACTCTTGAATTTGCCGTTTGTTACTCTAAATTTGAGATGAAACATCACGGAAATTACAGGAGTTCATACTTCAGTACTGAATGATCTTATGATCTTATTTGGATTAAAGGTTCTTTTTATAGAAATCAATTTTTAGCTTCTTTTCAGATCTTGAAAAATTCTGCAGAATTATGTATTATAACTAATAGTATTTCTGGTTTATATTTTCATAGCGCTGATGATATAAGATTCTATCACCGGACTTTTAACAAACATAACCAGCACAATGCGCATCAATTACTTGCATTCGTGAATTTAAATTTGAATCATAGGCAAAATAATATTCTTGTGATATGTTTAAAAATTAATTTTTTATATCTACAATTTCACTGCCCGAACATATTTTATTAGTTAAATTAAATTTTGATTTAATGAAACATGTTCGTTTATATTAATTTATAACAGTGAAATTACAACGAGTTATCCATTCATATTTTTACCTTTCACTGTCTTCTTCAGCTGTGAAACCGCTATGCTGAATGTGACATCGGATATTCACATGGCCCTTGATGAAGATCATTTGACTATTATTGCGCTACTTGATTTTAGTAAAGCGTTCGATTCCATAGATCACTCGAAATTTCTAGCTAAATTTGGTAATAAATTCCTCTTCTCTTCATCGGCATTAACCTTCATTAAAAGTTTTATAAGTGGGCGTAGCCAATTTGTAAAAACAAATAATGTTACCCCGAGAAGTATATCTCTCTTGTGGCGTACCCCAGGGATCCATACTTGGTCCCCTGCTTTTTAGTCTATATATCAATGATCTCCCAGATGTTATTGTAGATGCCTCCGTTCATCTGTATGCTGATGATGTGCAAATATACCTTAGTAGACCAATTGGCTTAGTGGAAGATTGTATAAGTCGGATAAATGAGGATCTTAAATGTGTATATGACTGGTCTGAGCAAAATAACTTAGCTCTTAACCATAATAAATCGAACTGTATGGCGATCTATAGACGTGATATTGATGAGAATTCTTTACCACCGATTTATTTGAACGACAATAGACTAGTATATGTAAATTCTGTGAAGTGTTTAGGGTTTCACCTCAACTCAAAATTTTCATGTTGTGATCATGTCAGTGTTACACTAAGGAAAATATATGGATGCCTGCGGCAGCTTTGGTTGAACTCCGATTGCCTAATGCATCACTTACGAGTAAGACTAGCTAAATCCCTTTTGCTACCCTATTTCACATATGGCTGTACGATATTTCCAGTTCTAGATTCAGTCTGTCGTAGGAAACTCTTGATTGCATTCAATAATGTAACCCGATTTGTCTTCAAATTGCCGCGATATAGTCTCATCTCTCCTTATGTAGCGTCCTTGCTGGGTTGTCCAATAGAAACTTATCTAATAAATTACAGACTGAAATTCCTTCATAGACTTATATACAGCGAGAAGCCCTCATACCTATTTAACAGATTGAGTTTCCTACAGTCATCCCGGCACATGAGCCTTTCGATCCCCCGTTGTAAATCACGCTATGGTGAGCGCACTTACTTCGTCCAGGGCATTCGTTTGTGGCATCGTTTGCCAACTAATATACAGAGAACAGGATCCAACGGAATCTTTTACAAATCAATATTGCCACTCAACTTATCCTAAACATTTGGGGCGCATCTTGGATACATATTGTTAAAGCTACTTGATAATTTTTTTTTCTTTCTTTTATTTTCTAACTGATATACATGTTTTTTCTTTTCCTATTCCTCTTTCAGCTCTCTAAATTTACTCCATTTACTCATAATAATACTAGTAAAAATAGAGTCTATTCTTAAACCTATAATTATTTGTTTGACTAAGCTTAGTAGTTAAGCTAGTTTTTAGTAAATTAATGTATTTTCCCAAATTTAATGTGGCACGATTATTTTAATAATTATGTACAATTCCAATTAACTTTGTACGTTTAAGATCTTGAAATCTTTGTACTACTAAAGAAATATATTCTATTCTATTCTATTCTATTCTAATTACTCACTCACGAGTAATGAGCAGCGGAAATTTCATGTGCGCTTTTTATACCCTAGATGAAATCTAAGGGGTATACTAAGTTTGTCATTCCGTTTGTAACACCTCGAAATAACGATGGTAGAGCAAAATGGATTAGACACCCATTCATAATATTAAAAGTTATTTTGATTTTTGCATGTCCGTCTGTCCGTCCGTCCGTCCGTGCGCACGATAACTCGAGAACGCGTATACTTAGAGAGCTGAAATTTTGTACATGGACTTTAAAAAAAAAAGTAAAATTAAATTCGAAAATGAGACAAATCGGGCAACTCCTTCGTAGGGTTGCCATATAAAAATTTCGTTTTCCGCTATATATTTGGACACTGCCTGAGAACACGTCGACATAGAGAGCTGAAATTTCGTACATGATTTTTTTACTACATTAGCAATTAAAATGTCTGAAATGGACTAAATCGGGCAACTCCTTCTTGGTGTTGCCATATAAAAATTTAGGTTTTTTACGTATACTTTGAAAACGATAAGTCCAAGACATTTTTATTGTACGAAAAACCTCTGCAGAATACGAAATCCTATAAAATTGATTATAATCATTTTTTCTGTGCGACAAACCGTTCTAGAAATATATGCGAAAAACAACTTCAAAATCAAACTTGAATAGATCGGTGACCATACGAAATTTAATACGGGCATTCATCTAGGGTATCATAAGAATTGGTCTTAGACCAATTCTAGCTTTTTTACTTGTTTATTTTGAATTACTCACTCGTGGTCGCGTGCGTTAATAACAATGACAACAACTCACGCACGCGCACACGAATTTTTAAGAACTAATCGTGCACATGAGACATAAATTACTCATGAGTCTTTCGTGTGCGCACGTGAGTATGCGTTTCCTTACTCTGAATATAATTATAGCGCGACAAGTGCCGATATAAAAATTAAAACTTTTCAGTCTCTGAAATGAGGTGTGTTCGGCTACAATTTACACAACCTCTTTCTAATGCTCTCTTATAGGATATTCATCGACAAAACAGCTTTATAATACACAAATATTGATGCAGAATCAACTGCACAATGAGTCAAGCAGGTACAGTTGATTCTGCATCAGTATTTTTGGGTAACAAAGCTGTTCCGTTTGTAATAAGTCGTTGGATGCACTCATTACTTGCGTAAAGATACATTTTTTCGGGACAAAGACCTCACACATTCCAAACAAATTTTCTTTGCTCACATTCGACCGCATCTTTCAAAATTTGCGCAAAGCATGCGACCTACATTAATATGACCTCTTGAAAATTCATTCACATAAAAGACCCAAAAAAGCTTAATCAGACCCAGGTCCTTTGCACTCGAGGTGGATGCACTCTGCGTCGCAACTTATTCATAAGTCGTATCGCTTACATTTATATGTATGAATGGTGAGTCAATGACTTTAACCATTGGGTGACACTGATATTGCGTAATGATGAGTATAAATAATTGTTTCAGGGGGCTGACCTCCGATATATCGATAAGAGTAGGTAATTGATTTGATTTTCAGAAAGAATAGTGTAAAACGCACACAAAAACCGTCTCAATCAGTTTTAGTTAAACAGTACTATTCTCTCGAGAATTACTAGCTTGGCGTACGTTAACTCCCTAGCATGCCCGTCGGTAATTTATTATTTACTTGCTATTCTTTCAAACTTCGCCCTTGTACAACCGTACACCGCACTCATTCATCCTATCGCATGCATTCTGTATCCCTGTTCTCACTCATTAAATATCCCTGAACTACCTAAGATAATTATGGCGTGCCAGTGCAATAAACTACCCAAATTAAACTCAGATCATTCCAACATCTCGTCAAACATGACATTTACCTTTCTCTCGAATTCTCTCATTAGCAGGCTTTGTATCACCCATGCCAGGGAGAAGACATTCGTCGCCATAGATGCCTTTCCATAAATCCTTTAGAGTCAGCGGGTTTTCCCGACTCGTTGATTACAATAAGTAAATATTAAAAAGTTAATAAAACAGAGACAAGAATGATGGCAGGGCTTCAGTTTGAGTTGTTCAGTTCGGTGCGATTTCCGATCAAGTTTTAAAAAGTTTGGGCATATCAGATCTTTTACTTTTTGTGTATAAATAAAAATCGAAACGTTATAATTGAAAATGTGTCAATATACTTCCACTAAAACCATGACACTTACTCGCGCAAGTATAAAGAGTCAATGCTTTTGCAGCACGAACGATATCTTTTCCAGCTTAGTGGAAAATCACACTTGTGTCGTTTTACCCGGAGAGCGTATTCAACCAAGAGAAAACACTCCCTACGAGGCAATAAAAAACTCCAGTTGACCTTGATAGGAGCAGCATTGCTTTTAATAAGAATGACAAAGCCTGATAGCTTAAAAATCATTCTGTCTAACAAAATGAAAACCATATTATCTGTCATTACTATGTAAAACAGAAGGAGATGAGAATTATAAAAATTCTTAAATGCAGGGTGGATCAGAAATAATTTACCTATATAAAAATTCAATATTTTTTTTTACATTAATATTTGTAATAAAGAGTGTATATATCGTGGGATTTTTGTACTGTTACATAAAACAACTTTTCGATGTCTACATATTATTAATAACAAGTGAAAAAGCTAGAATTGGTCTAAGACCAATTCTTATGATACCCTAGATGAATGCACGTATGAAATTTCGTATGGTCACCCATTTGAGCAATGTTGATTTTTTGCATTGGTTTCTAGCATATATTTCTAGAACGGCTCTTCGGACAGAAAAAATGATTATTACCAATTTTATAGGATTTCTTATTATGAAGAAGTTTTTAGTACAATAAAAATGTCTAGGACTGATCGTTTTCAAAGTATATGTAAAAAACCAAAATTTTGATATGGCAACACCCAGAAGGGGTTGCCCGATTTAGTTCATTTTTGAAATTTTATTTGCTATTAGTATGAAAACATAATGTACCAAATTTCAGCTTTCTATGTCGACGTCTTCTCAGGTAGTGTCCAAATATATTGTGGAAAACTAAATTTTTCAATGGCAACCCCACGAAGGAGTTGCCCGATTTGTCTAATTTTCGAACTTAATTTTACTCGTTTTTTTAAATGTCCGTGTACAAAATTTCAGCTTTCTAAGTGAACGCGTTCTCGAGTTATCGTGCGCACGGACGGACGGACGGACGGACAGACAGACGGACATGCGAAAATCAAAATAACTTTTAATTTTATGCGGGGGTGTTCAATCAATGAATCAATGAAACATTAAAACAATGATAAAGAGTGAAATAAATTATATTTACTTCCACTGAAATGTATATAAACGGACTGACTGATATCCTGTTTCATGTGGCACTAGTTTTGATTTCTAAAAGTATGCTCTCACTATTAATGCTACCAACTGTCGGTCGTAAGCTGACGCTATATTTAAATTATTTGGGAATTTACTTATATGCATGTCAGTGGGATTTACCGCATTTACTACAAACAATCTTGAGACTATTTTTATTTTTAAATTTTAATTATGAGCCGTATACAGTGTTTTGTAAGAAAGCTTTGATTACCAAGTTGCCAGTTCTGGAAATACCACAGAACTTCGAGCAATTTCAGTGGGAAAGTATGTTCTCATGGAAAGAAGCAGGAATATGAAATTGGTGCCATCTGCATTCATGCATTTTTGGTGCAACCAGCTGTCCATTTATACATATACATGTCAGTGGTTACTCCTCACTTTTTTTCATTTCACTCTGAAATTTTCTAACAATGGGAACTGCATTTGACAGTTCTCATTTCATAATTAAAATATCTTGAAATTTTTTAAATTTAATTTTTAAATTCGTCCAATAAAATTCATATTTGCAAAAGATTATAAAAATCTTGTAAAATTCGAGTGCGAAAATATTAAAATACAAATGACGAATTGGCTCCAGTGGCGGATCTAACATTGAAGTTTCGGGCAAAGTATATAGTTATTCTTTGGTAACAAATTAAATTGAGCAAAAAAAAATAAAATAAAATATCCAGCGCCGAAGTCGCTTAGTTTAGCCACCGCAGTACTGCAGTGAGGTACTAGGATGGTTTCTGCATTAACCAGTGTGGAGTGTAATTTTTTAGTATACTTCTTATACAAAAAGTCATTTTTTAATAGAATAGGAGCTTAGGGTGCAAACTGCAGGAGTCATTCAATCCAAACTTTTCTCAGTTTTATCATAGATGGGATAAGAACTAGATGTCGGATACCATACCGTAGAAAAGTCTAAAATGGCTGGTCCATTCCGGAATAGACCACATCAAGCTTCTGAGGCACCGAGAGCAAATGTTGCTTTGACAGCAGTTTTGTATAGATTTGGTCGACTGCCTCAACATGGTAGATGCGGGAAAATATGAATCGCTCGACGTACCGAAATGAGTTCTTATTTGTTTTTTATTAGGCTTACAGATCCTGAGCTTACCCCTGCGAATTATTGCAGCTCCTGATATTGTCTTTATTTCCCCCATTTCCATTTCCCATTTCTACCCCGCACTCTCCCCGCCCCATTTCCTCAACCTATCTTGTTCGCCCTGAGCACCCATTTTTTTGATACCACATACATTCTCCCTCTTCTCTCCATTCTCTCGTTATCCCGGAAAACCTCGAGAAAACCTACCCTCCTACATCCCTCAAAAACTACCCCTACAAAAAAGAAATTTCAATTTATTTCGACAGTAGAAGGTAATAGACAGATGTACCTCAAATATGAAAAAAATCCAATCCTCTACAACAAAAAGTGATACCCTTAATCGTCTCAGGTGATTCGCACTTTTTCACATTTCTTACGTTTTCCTTAATTCTCCAACCATGTTAGTGAATTGGGAATGGAGAATTAAGGAATTAGGAATTCTAAGAAAACGAAATTCTCATCTCCCAAATTCCCAAATTCTCCGCGTTACAGAGTCCGGCCCCAGGTCGAGGCATTGTAAATTTTATATTGGAGCGAGGCACTGCAGGTGGCAATGCAAGACAACTTATTACAGACAATAATAGACGGTAAAATTTGTTACATTTTAACGGACATTAAGGGAAGTCAAAGCTGTTGTATTTGTGATGCCAAGCCCACTGAAATGAATTCGGTTTTAGCACACAAATTAGACGTGATAGAAAATTATAGCTACGGCTTATCTACACTACACGCATAGATTAAAACATTCGAATGTCTCTTACATATGGAATATAATATAGAAGGACGATCGAGGTGTGGCAAGTCAGATCAGATAGTGATGAAAAGGAATTCCAAATACGGAAAAAAAGAAATTTAAAAGGGAAATGGGATTGACTGTAGATAAGCCCAAACCGGGTTTTGGCACTACAAATAATGGTAAAACGGCCAGGATATTGTTCAAAAAGACTTCTAACAGTGCGCAAATAACAGGAATAGATGAGGATCTCATGACGTTTTCATACCATTCTTTTTGCACTTTCTCCAAGATACGAAAATATTTTAATAGAATTCGAGCGGTTTACGACCGAGACGAAAACATTGTATTTAAGTCATGGTTTTAGATTCCAGTAACTAACTATGTGCTATGCACTATGTCTTAAAACACAGCACAGATCTGATTAAATCTTGTATTGTTCCTATAGGCCAATTGTCTGAGGAGGTCCAAAACAAGGATTGCCGGCATTACAGGAAGTTACATAATGCTTTTGATAACATCTGATACAGTAATCAATACATTCCTGGAATTACCCAGAAAGAATCCTCGGTCTGGTTAATTTTCTCCAGAAGCTTTAAAATTATTGGCTGATCTAAGTGCTGCATTCATCCTTGAAATTTGTGCGTTTGTCTTTATGATATTTTCTACTGCTCTCAAAATACTGTAATAACCTTTCAATTTCTGTTTCTTCCGAGGGAGCTGCTATTTAGACTTTAATTATCAGCCAACAAGGTATCTTGAATATTGCAAATCCCCACTTTGTCTAGAACAAAGATGGGAATTCCTTTGGGAAATCAACACCGTCTTAACTGTATAAACAATCTCAAAATTGTTCCTTCATTATTTTCGGTTTTACGACATTAAAACAAATTAAAACAGAAAGTGCTAGCGCACTCCTTTTGTGACTATAATGTCAATATCCGTGTAAACTGTTTACTTTCAAATTTATTCAGCAAAGGAACTTTGTAATTGACTCATTAATCAGCCAGAAATGGTTTTGATGTGAAGCGACGCTGTATTTCAATGACGTATATTCGTCTTCATCAGTCCTCCTCACACAATATTTGTCTTCCCGAACTATGTATAGCGGGCTGTGAGATTGCTTCTATATTTAGCACATATTTTATTGTTCACCCGTCCCCATTATGCACTTGCGACTCAAGGTGATTTTGATAAATATCGTAGAGGTGATGATGGATTGGCAGGAGGCACTTAAGCGAGCGTCACACTTTCGTCCTTACGAGTCAGTAAGAGCCATATGAATGTGGTGCCAGCAAATGATATTTGGGGCGCCATTGACCTCCTTGTCGTAAATTATGTGCTCGTTGGACAAATTGGCTTTATTGACACAACCGGATTCCTTGTTAGTGTAAATCGTAATTATGAAAAAATACACTATGTCCTTGAAGTTTTTTTATTCTTAAGATCTTAATTTTATTTTGGGGTGAACTAATGATGAAGCACACAACATACCTAAATGTATTGTATGGTTGACAAGATGTAATCGCATTGCAACCTACGAAAAACTTGCTAAATTATGTAAATAAAATGCCAGGAGGATGTTAATATGTAAATGAAATAGTAACCCTGTAGCTATCTCTAAAATTGTACGTAAAACTATTATGATGGGTACATTTTGTTGGTTTGATTACGTCTAACGGATGGATGTCGGAAGTGAAATATTTAATTGTTTCAGGAAGAGAGCATCACAATTACTGCTAAAGCTCTGTAAGCGTAAAGTTAAGCTTCAGACATACATATGTTTTTAAATAAAATGTAATAGCTTTTGGCAAAAGAATACTCTTTTCGTTAAAAAAAAAAAAAATGTTTCCAGACTTTGATCTTAAGTTTTCATAAATTTGGAGAGGGGAGGAGCATGGAGGGTGTTCAGCCCTGAACAACCATGATAGCATCATTCTAATCATCAGAATTAAAATTAATTCATTATAAAATATTTCTATTCGGAGTTCACTGACTCATGGCAGGATAATTTAATTACTTTATGCTAGTCAGCGCATTTTTCTTATTGCAATTGACCCACTTGCTTTGCACCTCCATCGGTAAAGTAAATAAAATCGCTGACGATAGTGACGAAACAATTTTACTATTTTGCCATGAATCAACGCACCCACCAATTTGTTTAGTAATTGATTTGTTGCTTGTATCATTGTTTTTTTTTGTATTATTGTTGTATATGGTAGTTTAAATGAACTAATTATTTTATATAAATTAAGCTAGCTTAATACAATAAAGTCTAGTCTAAATTGAAGAATGTTTAGAATTATTCATCCAATACATCAAGATTCAACACACTGTTGAGTCTTAGTCATTCCAAACAATTTAACCAGTCACACACTTCAAGCCTATATTGGTTCAACACACTGTTGAATCTTATAGATCTTGAAGTAGACTTTTAAAATTTCACCAGCTCAATTCAACACACGGTTGAATTTTGCACCTCATCAACAATATCTTGATTCAACACACAGTTAAATCTTGCACAGAGGGTGTTTTATATACGATGAATTATATGTGGTTTTTAAAAATAGATCGTATTGCCACAACTTATAAATATTTCTGATTCATCTTATAACTCGGCAAGGTCGTAACTGAAATATGCAATTTTTAGCACATTTAGATGACCGGAATTACGTGGACAAATATAATTCTATTATGTAGTTCGGAATATTCTTTAAAATTTTCTTTATTTTATGCCATATTTTTCGACGATTTATTACTAAATGTATGTGCTACAATAATTCTTAATTAATATTATACAAGTATAATACAAGTATGTAACTCTTGTTCTTTAGCCAAATTAAAACCAATTCATCCGGAAAACTCATAATTAAAAAGTAAAAGAACTAGAATTGGTCTAAGACCAATTCTTATGATACTCCGGTCTAGATGAATGTCCGTATGTAATTTGGTATGGTTACCTTTCTGTGCAAGTTTGATTGTTGGAAGTTTTTTTTCGCATATATGTTTCGAACGGTTCGTCGGACAGAAAAAATGTTTATAGAATTTTCATAGAATTTCATAATACGAAGAACTTATCAGTATAATAAAATCGTCTAGAACTGATTGTTCTCACAGTATACGTAAAACACATAAATTTTTATAAGGTAACACCAAAAATGGGTTGCCCGATTTCGTCGATTTTTCAAATTACACTTACTTATTCTATGAAAACGCCGTATACAAAATTTCAGCTCTCTAAGTTGACGTCTTCTCAGTGTCAAAATATAAAGTGAAAACGATATGTTTGTATGGCAACCCCATGAAGAATTTACCCGATTTATCCCATCTTCGAACTTAAATTTCCTTTTTTTTAAGGTTGTGTACAAAACTTCAGCTGTTCACTTGTATTTTTGAGTTATTGTGAGGACAGACGGACTAACGGGTTGACGGACGGACGCACGGTCAGGGGGTGTAAAAAGGCGCTAGATATTTCAGATAACCGAGGGTAGCATAATCATTATAGAACATTCTAATGACTGACGTATCTGCGAGTGAACTCAAACTCATTTAGAGCTATAAAATATAACCATGATATTAAATACTTTCTGTTGATTGAGTGAAATCAGTCCCATTGTTGTATAAGTTTAGTCGCATGATATGTGGAATGAGGTTTTGCAATAGTAATATATCATCAGGGCCAGATTAGTAAGCCATACACGCAAAGGATTACCTGCGCGCAATCCGCTAAGGTCTTTCGCGAAGCATTGCTCCCAGGGTTGCCTACGACACTGATAAAAGCTCCTCGACCATACACCATATATTCATTCCTTAACAATTTACATTTTTAGAGCTTAAGATTATACGATTATAAATTGTTGTTGTCTTCATTTCAGATGGATGGCATCTGAAGTATGCAAAATTTGTGCGCTCCAGAGTCTAGATAGACATTCCCATTATTTCATAAATATCGCCAGTCAGTGAAAATGGTTAGGAAGAAGAGAACTCATGCAATAATTAGTGCGTTTATCTTTTTAAATTTTTATAGATTTAAAAAGTCACTCTATTTTATATATTTTTCGAATATTTTCTAACTCAGTATTAAAACTTTGTTGGAATCACAATGTACAAGCTCTGAATGAAACCAGACAGGCAATTGTATTCGTGTTTGGAAAACCGTACGGTTTCCAAACAGCATTTACAGAGTTAAGCGTGGCACGTGCTGTTGCCCCTACACACATACGTGCTTCACCTTGTATAGCCTAGGAGCTTTCGAAATTACGCGCGAATAATCCCTTGCTTGTATGGCTAAGCATTTTCGAAAAAATCGAACTTGACCCAGCGATCAGAAGGGTCTCATCAGTATGGTTATCTCTGATCGCCTACCATAGAAGTTCGATAATTGGGTCAGCTGAGCTTCAGCAGTTTCATTCTTATGTGCGGCATACGATCAGTGCAATAATAACTGTAAAAACAAAATACAGAACTTTATAAAATAATTCTAGAAGACAATATTAAGTAGGCCTTTCCAAATTTTGATATTGGATACCGCATATTCTTATCATTAATGATAACCAATTGTTAAGCTGACTGTTGATTTTCTTAGTTAAAGTATACAAAAAATCTCAACAGAATAATTATGCGAAAAGACAGGTTTGCTGCTTTATCTTTACTCAGTATAGAAGAAGATGTGCTACGGAACGCTATTTTTGAGGATGTTATCAATGATCTTGCTACTAGAAAAGTAGGAGAAAACCTTTGTTTAAACAAATAAATTGGGCATTTACAAATACAAACATTATGTTCTATCTTAAGGCGAATGTCACAAAATAAAGCTCTCGATTCCGAGCTTCCACTTAACTACGTAGTAGTAGCGTGAGCTTTCGTACAAAGCTTTCGATTTAGTGCCACACGCAAAAGCAGTACTCGTTGTAAGTATATACCTTGTTCCATCAGCAGTACATTATCAATAATGAAATGACGTGGCAAAAATTTTTTTCTTCGATATTTTCCCCTAGAAAACAATTCTGCTATATTGAGGCCGACCTCCGAGAATACTTCCCAAGCCATGAAACAGAAATCTGTGTGTGCATTGTGAGTCCGTTTTCTAAAATGTTCTATATTGAAACTCATGGAAAAATTCCAAACATTGACTTTTCATATGCTATAAAACCTAAACTTATAGTAATTTATAGCTTGGTTCCTTACCTTCCCAGAGGCTACACTTACTATATCCCTTACTTAACAAAATTAAGAAATAGTTTTGATTACAAAGTGCCCTTACCATTTTACGCTCAATTCCTCTCAGCTGAGTGATAATTGCATGTATTCATGTGAGGCCGGAGTCCGAATCTATCGGCAGCTACATTCGATATCATCAGCCCATGTCATCCCATGACCGTACAGCGACATTACAATGACTACTCAGCTGAGAGCTTTGGTTTGAGAAATCGTAGGAATTTGGTTCAGATAATTGTTTATATAATTTTGTTAGGAAAGCTATAACAATTTTACTTCGGCTGGGAAGATAAGAAAGCAAGCTTAAGATTATCAGAACACAATTTTTCTGTATGCATAGTAGTTTAGGGCGAAGGAGCTATTCAAATCAACCTTTTGTCAGTTTTACGTAAGAGCACTGTAAATATTTTAGAATGGGAGGACTCCGTTTGGGCTCTCATGCGGTAGCGAGGGTGTCTGTTTCATGGCTTGTGAAGTATTCTCGATTTTCTCGGTTTTGGTATAGTACCTATTGTTGTTGTTTGTGTTCGGAACTTAATTGCATAAACTGTTTTTGTAATTTTATTATTGCTTTCCATACACACTATGGAATCTTTATATAACATCCTGTGACTTCTATGTACAGTACATATGTACATGTACATATACATATATACAACGGCTCAAACAAATTGTATTAAATATTTGCAATTATATTTTCTTAGAAATAGATTCGCATTGTTTTTTTTGTTTTTTTAATTTGTAGTAAAAATTGTGGTGTACATGAAAAAGATATTTGGGGGCGAGGAAAATAACACGGTTTTTTGAGGTTTTTGAATTTTAAAAAAACGCAAATTTTTTTTCAGAAATCTAGGCCTGGTAGCATTTGAACTGAAGAGTTTCTAATATTTTGCGAAGGTTTCAAATCAATATCATAAAACCTGTGGAAAATAAAAAGGGGGAGCAAAATGCTTACAAATTTATTCAGCGTTAAGTGTAAGATTTGTTTAGAAAAATAAAATTTTATTTACAGTTTATATTTGTTAAAATTTTCAATATTGAGGTAGATACAATATGGGGGCACCAACATCTTTTCAGTGCTTAGAGCCCTTAAGGACTTTAATCCGGCCCTGTGTATCATAGATACGACAACCTTGCTGTGTATAACATGAGTTAACTTACATCTAGATGTGCAAAACCTCACAAAAACGCGGTCCAACTAAAACGAGCTAATGGCCATCTAATAGAAAGCTCTACACTCTCTCTTGCTGTATTATGCCACATAAATTCTTCGAAATGATAGCTTTCTTTGGTTGAATAAAAAGTTAAAGAGCTTTCAGAAAATGTTCCGGGTTTATAGGGAGTTTTGCACATCTACTTTTAAGTTGTCTCAGCTATAACCATAAAGTAATAAAGTCTAAAGAGATGACGACAAGATTGAGTTTGCTTTGCCAACCGGGTATATGTGCGAAGCGCACAACCCAAAATTAATCTAGTCAAAAATAGTTTGCGAAGCGCACACCTATTGTTAAGAAATTACGCATTGTTGGTCGTATCTTTACCTGCCCTAAGTAATATACCCACGTAGGGTGTATTTGCCAAGCGCAAAGAAACACATACACATGCGGGTACACACACTGCTCTTACCACTGAGCTAACGAGACAGAGTCGCCCGGCAAGCGGAAGGTCCCGGTTTCAAATCCCGGACGAGGCGGTTGTTTTTTCTTCTTGTATTTATAAATTTGATTTAGAATCATTAAAAATAAAAGTTCTTAAAATTCTTATTTCTCCATCATTGACCGATTCTAACAAGTGTAGGTTCGATTCCCGTCCGCGGGAAAAATAAATAAAATTGAATTTACAATTTATTTGTGCGCTTTCATCGTTACTGGTTAATGCCAGCTGAAAGCAAAACGTGGCTTAGTAGGCTAGTTACAAATTTGATAAATGCAAGAAGGAAAATCATCTGTCTCGTTAGCTCAGTGGTAAGAGCAGTCGCCCGGCAAGCGGAAGGTCCCGGTTTCAAATCCCGGACGAGGCGGTTGTTTTTTCTTCTTGTATTTATAAATTTGATTTAGAATCATTAAAAATAAAAGTTCTTAAAATTCTTATTTCTCCATCATTGACCGATTCTAACAAGTGTAGGTTCGATTCCCGTCCGCGGGAAAAATAAATAAAATTGAATTTACAATTTATTTGTGCGCTTTCATCGTTACTGGTTAATGCCAGCTGAAAGCAAAACGTGGCTTAGTAGGCTAGTTACAAATTTGATAAATGCAAGAAGGAAAATCATCTGTCTCGTTAGCTCAGTGGTAAGAGCAGTCGCCCGGCAAGCGGAAGGTTCCAGTTTCAAATCCCGGACGAGGCGGTTGTTTTTTCTTCTTGTATTTATAAATTTGATTTAGAATCATTAAAAATAAAAGTTCTTAAAATTCTTATTTCTCCATCATTGACCGATTCTAACAAGTGTAGGTTCGATTCCCGTCCGCGGGAAAAATAAATAAAATTGAATTTACAATTTATTTGTGCGCTTTCATCGTTACTGGTTAATGCCAGCTGAAAGCAAAACGTGGCTTAGTAGGCTAGTTACAAATTTGATAAATGCAAGAAGGAAAATCATCTGTCTCGTTAGCTCAGTGGTAAGAGCAGTCGCCCGGCAAGCGGAAGGTCCCGGTTTCAAATCCCGGACGAGGCGGTTGTTTTTTCTTCTTGTATTTATAAATTTGATTTAGAATCATTAAAAATAAAAGTTCTTAAAATTCTTATTTCTCCATCATTGACCGATTCTAACAAGTGTAGGTTCGATTCCCGTCCGCGGGAAAAATGAATAAAATTGAATTTACAATTTATTTGTGCGCTTTCATCGTTACTGGTTAATGCCAGCTGAAAGCAAAACGTGGCTTAGTAGGCTAGTTACAAATTTGATAAATGCAAGAAGGAAAATCATCTGTCTCGTTAGCTCAGTGGTAAGAGCAGTCGCCCGGCAAGCGGAAGGTCCCGGTTTCAAATCCCGGACGAGGCGGTTGTTTTTTCTTCTTGTATTTATAAATTTGATTTAGAATCATTAAAAATAAAAGTTCTTAAAATTCTAATTTATTATACTTTTTAGTTTGCTATTTTTGATTTATGAACCTGAAAATTTGAATACAATTATATTTTTAAATCCCCATCGATTTACGTTCCAAAACTATTCTAACAAATTTTTTAATTTTATAAACTCATGATTGTTATACCTTAGATAAAGTCTCATACGGAATGCTAAGCTTATCATTCGGTTTGTAATGCATAGAAATAATGCTGGTTGGTAGAACCAAATGGATTGGACACCCACGCATATATGTATAATATAAATTATTTAGATTTTTGCATGTACGCCCGTCACCACAATCATGGTTCACGTTCATTAATTCACTAATACGGCTTGCCGTCACGCAACAAGCTGTAAAATAAAGACATCACGTAACTAATAATTTTTTATCTTTTTCGGACAATTAAAGTGTTAGAGTAAAATAAAGTCATAAGTGCATTCAAGGCCAAAATTAAAGTCTGTAGGAAAATGTTAAACAAATATCCCGGGATATCGGTTCTGTTAAGATCGTCATAGATGAAATTAGTTCCGTTAATCAGGATTTACATTATGATGACATGCAAGTTTTACAGAAATTGTGAGGGAGATAATACATCGTATACGGAGATTTATTTATGAGTGAGGAGAGTAGCAAACGCGTCCTGCATTTTTGCTGGACGTCGATTTGTCACTCTATGCGTGTCCGGAACCATTAAAAGACCTCAAGCATAGGGAGTTAATATAGTTACTGAAACTAAAACATTGTTATTGGCAGCCCTAATTTGTCAATTTCGACTACTCGTGCTGCCATATTGTTGTTGTTACTATAATTTTATGCCATATATCTGTCATAGCTGTCAAGTCAAATTATTTGGCAAAATGGAAGGAAATAAAAGTAAGTTTTTAATTTTTAATTAAATATTGTGAAATTGAAAGTTTTTTTTCTTTATAGAAAATATTGAAATTATTTGGGAAGTTGTTTTCCAACCACAAGCAGGGAGCAGTGCGTCATTCACATGCAGTGGTCCCTTTCCTTTATAATTTGCTAGAATTACTCACTTCGCCTTTGAGATAATCCGTCATATGAACTCGAACCGGACTGGAATTATCTTCACCGGGGCGTTAGTTCGGTAGTGGAGTGGAATTATTTTCATGAGAGCACATAAAGTGGATTGACGTTTACATATTAGCAGCTTAATTACTGAATTTTTTGTTTACTACGAAATAAATAATAAATAAAAATGTCGTTAACGTACAAAACAATGATTGTAGAACTGAATTACAGTACCATCTTTGAATATCTACGAAAAAACGATTAAAAACTTGACAATTTCCAATTAGACAATTTCACAGTTTGCGATTTTTACCATAAAAACTAGAGGGGAGCGTACGGGTGTGGTATTGCAATGATTGCTTCCGTAGCATTTAAATTTCAATTAACTATCTCCCTCAAAATTTTTGTAAAAAATGCTTGTCATTTGTAAATCTTCCTTTAATCGCGTAAGATCTGAGCTTGCACTTGGAACAATTTTCTTTAGGAACGGTTTATGGAGCGTTGGAGCGTATATCGCATAGGGATCTGTTCTATTCATCGCTATTGTGTTTAAGCCTTAAGTGTTTCCCACAAACATGCGCAGATTTATTTGTGATGCGTTTGCACGTATAGTACATTCTCTTCTGTTCTTTTAATTCGAAGAATTGTATGTTGTATGGTAAATAATTTTAGCAAAATTTAGCAAAAGTGAAACGAACTATATTAAGCATAAGCTTACAGAGGGGCTGATATGTAATTGACCTTACTTTCCGTAAATAAGAATATCCCTCGAGCGCGCGCTCAATTCAATCATCAAAAAGCTTCCTCCCATAGCACTCGATTTCCTCGCAACCATTTTTAACAATTGCATAAATAATAGTTACTTCCCGGAAAAATGGAAAATCTCACGAATTTTCCCCATCCCAAAAAAATCTTCGTCTAAAGACATCAAGGAATTTAGACCAATCTCCCTCATCTCAAATTTGGGAAATCTTTTTGAAAAAGTTATTCAGCAACAAATAACAATTACCTGTGAGGAAAAGAACATTGACCAAGAATCTCAATTCGGCTTCAAGCCTAAATATTCTACATAACCCTTTACTAAAATTCCTTACGGATGCTACAAGAGATCTAAAAAGAAACGAATGCACGGACGGGTGCTTTCCCGACGTTGAAAAAGCTTTCGATTCAGTTTGGACAGCAGGGCTAATATTCAAATTAAATCAATTCGGTTTTGATCCACATCTAAACAGACTTATCCACAGTTTCGTAACTTCTAGGAAATTCTATGTAGAACTCGCTGACCACAAATCTCCGCTCGAAACAATTGCAGCAAAAGTCCCCCAGAGCTCCATATTGGGCCCAGTACTCTTCAATCTCTAAACCTCAGACCAACCGCAAAATGAAAGCGGTACAACGCTCCTCTTTGCCGATGACTCCCTTACATACACCCAATCTCGTTGCCTGCTCTTGGCGGTCAATAAAGTCAACCAACACCTCAGCAAGCTCGACCCTTATAACAAAAAATGGGGGATCGAAATTAACGTCCTTATCTGTATTCGGAAACATAGCACCGGCGAAACCGCCAAGTCGCTAAATCCAAAAGAATTACGGGCGTCGACAATGGGATAATAATAAGGCCCACACAAACGGCGGAATATGTAGGAGCAAATTTCCATGTTCTCCTACGATTCAATAACCATGCTAAAGCAACCATTAGCAAAGCCAATTTCGCGTACAGCCTTATAAGCCCTATAATCATTGTCAGGGACGGACTCACAACCCAGACAAAACTACTCATGTGCAAGTAACTAATAAGGCCTGTCATCACTTATTGCTTTCCCATATGGCACACAATTTCGCTCACGTATATGGACCACCTAAACAAGCTCGAAAGAAGAGCTTGCACAGGACTCCATAGAAGAGCCAACGGAAAATACTATCGCAAGTATTGTACGAGGCAGCCAATATAACTCCTATCTGTTCGGTCAAACCGAAAAATAAGTCGAGAAAATCTCTATCCATACAAACTCACTCATAAACAACTTGGCGGATCTTCTAATACCGGCAAATTTCAAATACGTGTCACCCTTGCTCTTGGCTCAACCGGATACTAGAAACATCTACATCTACGAAGGTAGAATAAATTTCTATGATACTAAAGGAGATTACTATAGGGGGTAATCCCACATAACCCACTCAAGAACCCGGGAATATCTCTGATAAAACCTGCTAGTATAGGAACTTTCCAGTCCTTAACTTCCTAAAAATCCCAAAACATATCCAATCCTTACTCCCTCCCAGTCTCTCCCAAATTTAATAACAAACTTGTGAGAAATTCATTAATTAGAACTGATGTGGCGCAGCAGCTCTAAGGAAAAGAACAAACAACAACACGAAAGGTGATCAAAATCCAAACCAAGGATCAAAAAGAAGAAAAGAAACACACCGAATCGAACTGAGGGCCAAAGTTAAGTTCCAACGCCCTAAGCAAGAAAATCCGAAAGATGTGAAAAGTCATCTAATAAAATCCAAAGAAGGAAGACAATGAAGAAATTTTAAAGCGCAAAAGCACTTGACTTGACTTGACGGAAACTCTCATTTGTTCGATAGTGATCATATATGCAACAAGCATCAGATCAAGTGGTGAAATTATCAAAGTGGTTCAAAAAGACAAAATTAAATTCAAGCATAAATAAAACGTACCAACGTATCTTATTTTACATGCTGTAGAATGTGATGTCTTCAGAAAATTTGTGGTGTTAAAGGAACATTCTAGTTAAATTAAGGATAAGTATCTGTTGCATTTGATTTGTGAAAAGTTACTATTTTTGGTGGCAGAATATATTAGAATTAAGTTTCTTTGCATAACAGCAAGCATATCTAGCTTGGCAATTTACTGCTACATGTGGAGAAACAAATTACTTTAGTTATTAAGTGTATTAGCATAAAAAGTTAAATTGAAAACTACAATGGTAATTTCTAGAACTAGGTATGAGGCATAACATTAAATACATGTCGCAATCTGACATATCAATATGACAGGCGGGAGAGTTATTTCTGAAATATTAAAAAACACGAAAAGTTAATAAGACCTTGCGTCAAATCTGTGCGTATTATCATGGTCAAAATTGCACAAGGTTTGAGAAAAAGCATAAACTTAGGTGATGACGTGTCAAAAATAAAAATTTCGGGGTTTTATATGTATGTAGTTAGCTTTAGAAAATTCTCAAATTCATGAAATCTGCAAAGTTTGGTACACAATAACGTAATAATCGTACATCAAGTAGATAAATTTGTACTTGAGTATGCAAGATATTGAAGTAGAAGAGGAAGTGACGGAGAGAAAACTAGTAAAATGTTTTGGTTACTAATATATTTTGGTTTGAAAGTTGCTATTTTCAGAGACGAATAACTATCACAATTATGATATTATTGGAAAGAAAGTTCTATTTGTAACAAAGATCGAACCTTTTTCTGCTTATTTTGAAAAACTCAAATTGTTTACTGCAATGATAAAGGAAATAAATTCAATAATATTAAATATGGTAACGACTAAAATTTCTTCTTTTTATATATTTTGTATACAATTTGGCGTTTTTAATTCAATTCATCACCGTCAGATGGGAATATGTGCTTTCGGAAAGCATTTACTTGTTTTGAAAGCTCTGCGGCGGGTTATGAGTATGATTTCGTGGAATATATTACGTTTTATCATTGGTAATTTCTTATTTTTGCTTGGGAGGCGAGAAATTATTTTGGCAGTTCTATTTACAATCTATTTGTTTACAATTCTGAGTAATTATTATGGGACCTGTAAATCAAAGTTCTTTTACTCTGATGGGATGTAGATGAGCTCACGATACCTGTATCGTGAACGAATTTGTTGGAGCTGTGTCCGGTTCTTGTACCGACACAGTAAGTAATTTATTGTCCGTCGCAATGAAGATGGTGATATGATGATGCTTAC
Source organism: Dioctria linearis (assembly GCA_963930735.1). Lineage (NCBI taxonomy): Eukaryota > Metazoa > Arthropoda > Insecta > Diptera > Asilidae > Dioctria > Dioctria linearis. The sequence goes on along the minus strand of OZ005744.1, from coordinate 97,533,495 downwards.
GATGCTTGTATCGTAAGTTACTTGTTGATTGGTTTCGGTTCTTGTACCAAAACAATCTTAATTGAGACTCACAAAGCGAAAGCACTGGTAAAACAACACCTTGTATATGATAATGAAAACTGATATATTTAATTTAATTTGCACGATATTTATACAAGCTTTACAAAAAACTAGAGTTAATTAAAGCTAGGGTCAATAATCATTACAGCAGTAAACGCATTGCTGACATACACAAAATTAGCGCATTTACAAATTATTAAAGCGAATGACCTGTGCTGGTTGCGCGTTTTTATTTTCGTGTTACAAGCCAATTTATGTGTTGTCAGCGAATGCCTTTATGCTTTCTAAAAGAAGGTCAATGATTCGTGCAATGCATGCAAATGAATTGATGAATTGTTTTTGTTGATTTAATTAAGCATAAAAAAAACGACTTAAGATTAAACATCCTCCACCGCCTTGAACATTGAGTTCAATATTATATATACTATTCTAATGTTAGGCATCGAAGGTTACGCTAAACTCAGGATGATTTGTTTTAGGCTCGTTCTCGAATCGTCTGATTGATTTTCTTGGTGATGGCTTAGGTGGGTTTTTGATTCGTTGGCAGATAGTCGCTCTGAATTTCCAAATGATGATGGTGCTTAAAGCAGCCACGAGCAGCAAAGCGGCATATGCTATAGTGTATTGATGAACATCATGTGCTTGAAGATGGGTCTTAGGTGGTAATTCGTTGTATAGTTGTTTAATCTTTTCCTGTATGGCATCTAGTCCTGCCCAATGTCTATGATAGTGATATGTCTCGTTATCTTCTGATAGCAAATGTTGGGTGGCTATAACATCCGATAAATTTCCAGTGGGCGTATAGGAGAGTCTTGAAACTGATGGATAAATGCTATGTCCCTGTATTGTTATCAGTTCTTGTTTGATTATGCAATCGCCTTGAATTTTCAAAATTCCTGTTTTCTCCAGAATTGTTTGCGTGATGTTATTTCCACAAACTACGTTAAGTATGGTTTTGGACTTAAGAGCATAGATCCATTCATTTGGATGATTCAACTGTATCCAGTGGGGTCCGTCTCCAACCCTTGAGACTTGACAGGAGGGTGATTGCGGCAGGTGGTTAATTAGATCGACTTCACAGGAACTGATGTTTGACCCTCTTCGATATATTGGGTGTTTTTGTTGGCAGAGGTGCTGGCCTTCAGCTATGATGGGGCAAGATTGAAGTTCGTATTCCGTTATCGGATAATATTGATCCCGATGCATATTTATTACCAAATATGGGGTTGATGGATGAATGGTGAAGAAGGTGTTGTTGACCAATACTGGTACAGAGACAAGTTTGAATAATTCAAAGTCTTCAAGGGTCAGTAATGGTATTCTGAGGCGGAATATCAAGTGCCTTGTTGCTATTCTTGCTTCGATTGTCATCAAGTTGTAGAATTTTAATACTTCATCCTGGGTTACTGGAAGCCGTAACGACGATGACATGTGTTCCTTAATAGTTGTCAGCTCTCGTCTTAATTGAGGTGGTGAAATGAGCTGTGGACTGATTTTTCCATGGTGAGTGTCGACGAGTACATCTACAATCGAGGCTTGGATTTGCTGGAATCGTATGGCGGATAAGGTAGCCTGCATTGTCAAAGATATGAATGCTTGTGACAGCCTTTCTTCTTTAAGTTCCCTTGTTAGACCGTTGACCTTTCTTGCGAGACTAGTGATATGCCCCCCTAAGTCTTGAAAGTGCTTATCTATTATGTCCTGGTTTTTTTTCATCACATTTAATGTGGTATCTATCAGCGATGTTTGGTTCCTTATCAAAGCTGTCAGGTGCCCTTCATTTTGCTCTATATCTTCAATGGTATCGGACATTTTATCTGCGTAGTTCGAATCCAATACTCCGAAAAGTGCACTTGCGATGTTGCCCACAAAATTCAAGGCTCCTCTTTTTACTCTGGTGGTGGAATTACCTTTGGGCTGAAGTAGCTCATTGGTCTTTGATATATCTTCGATGAGGTTTCGAAAGTGGTCGACTGTACGTAAACAGCTGTCCCTGTCTGTCATCAAATGACAGATGTAATTTAATGTCTGTGTTGAATTTGCAAGTATCTCGAACTCATTCCAATAGTGCTGGGTGTCGTAGTAAGCAATTACATTCCACTCACTTGAGATAATGTTTGTAACACCCAAATTTTCAAAGTATATTCCCGGCTGTGAGTGGAATGGACTCAATTCAATGGGACTACCATGTGTCAGTGGTAACAAAAGGCACGTTAGTAGTAATGTGACTACCGCTGAGCCTGGTGACCGGCGAGCCTTTTTCTGCGGGGACGAGTATGTGTCTGGTGACTGATAATTGCCATCGGTATGCTTCGCAGTAGATATAGTTTGTTGTCGTTTATGGGTACTTGTCAATTTGTAGTGATCTAGATTCTTCAATTTAGTACTGTGCTGGTTTTTGACGTTGGACAACAGTTCTGTGGCTTCGTCTAAATCGTAGTCCCTTTCGATAGGTAATGGCGCAAGCTTATGTATGGGACGACGTAACACTCCACTGGAGGTTCTAATATCAGCTACTCGAACCAGGCCATCATTTCCATGGTGGATTTTAATTATTCGACCCAACGGCCATTTTAATGCCGGTATATTGTCTTCTTTTATAAGTGCCATAGTGCCAGGTTGAACATTTTGGCAGCGCTCCTTCCATTTATATCGATGTTGCAACTGATTCAAATATTCGCCAGACCACCTTCTCCAGAACTCATTTTTGATATGTGTAACGAGTTTCCATCGTGTAATAAGGTTTACATTAAGTGGTTTGGTGTCGGAATCTATCATACCAACAAGGGGTTCTCCGATGAGGAAGTGTCCTGGAGTCAAGGCGTTGAGATCGTTAGGGTCAGAGGACATTGGTGTGATTGGTCTGGAATTTAAGACTGCCTCAATTTCGACAATAGCTGTTTCGAGTTCTTCATATGTTAGTGAAGCGGCAGCTAACGTGCGTTGGAGAAGATGTTTAGCTGACTTTACCGCAGCTTCCCAGAGCCCTCCAAAATGCGGTGCTCGAGGGGGAATGAAGTGAAAATCGATGTTCTTCGTACTACATATTCTTGTTATCTTTTCTATTGCAGTTTCAGATCCAATCATGTCCTTTACTTCTTCTAACTGGTTTTTGGCACCCACAAAGTTTGTCGCATTATCACAGTAAATGTTTGCGCAGTGACCTCGTCTACCCATAAAGCGTTTAAGCGCCCCAAGGAAGCCTTGTGTTGTTAAATCGGTGACTAGTTCAAGATGAGTTGCCTTGGTAGCAAAACAACAGAATACTGCTATGTAAGACTTCTGTGGCCTTTTTCCTCTGATCTTGTAGTGGGTCCATACTGGTCCGCAAAAATCTACTCCTGAATTGACAAACGGTCTTGCTGGCTGAACTCTATCTGCAGGCAAATTGCCCATTAACAGTGAAAGTAGCTTGGGCTCTGCCTTTGCACATCGTACACAATTCTTTACTATGGATCGCACCAGAGTTTTGCCTTTTATTGGCCAAAATTTTTGTCTCGCGATTGACAACAGCGCCTGAGGTCCCACATGATAGTTATCTTTATGTAGCTCGCTTAGCAGTAATTTTGTGAAAGGATGTGTGTATGGCAACAATATTTGATGTTTGGCGTCATATGAAAGGTTTGAGGCTTCAAGTCGGCCTCCAACTCTGATGAGTCCTCTAGTGTCTATGAATGGGGTGAGACTGCTAAGAGAGCTGTTTTTGATAACTTCTGCAAAGCATTTTAGATGGTCGAGATCATCTTTGAACTCTTGCTCTTGAATGTGCCTTATTATAGCTACTTGAGCTTCGTTGATTTCGTGTATGGAGAGTGATTTACCCGTACTACTTGCTTGTTGTTGATTGCGATGTCTCATGATATTTATAAAGCGTGCAATATAAGCGAGCGTATTACATAACTTCCTGAACGAATTTCCATGATCGATTTTATCGATTATGGATGTTGAATCTTCGGCTGCTGAGGCTGATAACGTGAACCCCTTTTTCTCTAACTTGCATTCTTCTGTTTTCAAGTATGGTGGTGGCCAAAGGTCTTCAGTGCCATGTAGAAAGGTGGGGCCATAAAACCAAAGTGTGGAACCTTCGAGTTTTTCGGGCTCGATTCCTCGGGAAAGAATGTCAGCAGGGTTGTCCTTAGAACCCACGTGACGCCATTGCGTGGGAACGCTTACGTCCTGGATACTTGAGACTCTATTTGCAACGAAAGTATGAAAGTGTGATGATGAAGAATTTAGCCATGCTAGGACTATTTCGGAATCAGACCATAGGAATACAAGCTCTTTCCTCATTCGTAAGTCCCTTTGGATGCGATTAGCCAGTTCTGCTGCCAATTTAGCTGCACAAAGCTTTAGTCGAGGTAATGTGGTTTGTTTCATTGGAGCTATCCTAGATTTAGCGCATAATAGGCGCACTACAATAATGTTGTCCTTATCTATGGATCTTATATATGCAGCTGCACCGTATGCTTTCTCTGAAGCATCTGCGAAGACATGAATTTGCACTACTTTGGGGATTCTATGAGAAAATACATGCCTTGGAAAATTTATGTTGCTCAATAACTTTAGACCTGATCGAAATTTAATCCATGACGTATGTAATTCTTGGGGTAACGCTGTATCCCAATCAAGTTTGAGTGTCCACAGCCTTTGAAGAAATAATTTAGCATTCACCACAACTGGAGCCATAATACCTAATGGGTCGTATAGGTGAGCAATATCCGAATACGTTGTTCGCTTTGTCACCTTACATGATTCAATTTGTGCAGTCTTTACACGGAAAGAGTCAGTCTTAGGAAGCCAGATCAGACCGACCGTTTTAATATGCTCGTCCAATTTATTGTTGAAATCTAGTTGGAGCTCTTGATCTGTTGGAGGTATGCCCTGCAGCAGGCGCTGGTGATTTGCACACCATTTTCTTAATTTAAAGCCAGATGTGCTAAGTATCGATTGGAGCTGAGTTTGGATGTCAAGAGCTGCTGATAAGGTGTCTGCACCGGTGAGAACATCATCCATGTAGAAGTCACGTTTGAGTACTTCCGAACCCACAGGATAAGTCTGAGCTTGATCCTCTGCCAATCTTTGCAGACATTTAGTGGCTAGGTATGGCGCACACGTCGTTCCATATGTTACCGTTGACAGCTGGTAGACCTTAAGCGATTCACTCGGATCAGGCCTCCACCAAATTAGTTGATATTTACTATCGGATTCTTCAACTTCTATTTGCCGATACATTTTCTCGATATCAGCAGTAAATACGAATCGTGGTAATCGAAAACGTAAAAGAATGGAAAAGACGTCATCCTGTATAGTTGGACCCGTGCATAGTATGTCATTTAAGGATATGTTCTTCGATGTTTTTGCTGAAGCGTCGAACACCACTCTAAGTTTTGTGGTGCTGCTATCCGGCTTCATGACACAATTATGAGGCAAGAAATAGTATGGTGCCTTAATGATGTTGATGTTGACTTCCCGCATATGACCCAAGCGAAGATACTCCTCCATAAATTCCACATATTGTGTTTTAACGATCTCATTATTGGCTAACTTTCGTTCCAATGATCTAAACCTTTGCAAAGCAATGTCTTTCGATTCCCCTAATCTAGTAGGCTGAACTAGAAATGGGAGACTTACGATAAAACGTCCACTTAAACTTCTTCTTGTGTTTTGATTGAAGTGTATCTCACACCGTTTCTCTGCCGTGGTAAAATTCGTGGAAGACCCTTCAGTCTCTTCCAGCTTCCAAAAACGCTCAATTTGCTGGTCTAATCTTTCATCTTCGCTGCATATTCCACAGATTGCGTCAGCTTGAGACATATTATTGATCTTCCCTGCCACAGTCCAACCAAAAAGTGTTTTGAAGTGTTGGTAAGATTTCACCCAACTTTATCTGGCCAATTGACAAGAGTGAATTGTAAATCTCTGCACCAATCAACAGATCAATAGACCCAGGTCGATCGAAGGTTGGATCAGCTAACGCGATGTTTTGAGGTAGCGGCCAAGCTGAGGTATCTATTGACTTAGTGGGTTGAACTGAAATGATTTTTGATAGCACATGGGCTTCGAGTCTTGTAGTAAAATTATTTATTCTAGATTGCAGCAGTACGTTCACTCGACTATGGGATTGTTGTCTCCGCTGACCAATGCCCTCAATGTGTAATTGCTCTGGAATTTCTGTTAATTCTAATTGTTTCGCCATCTTCTCGGTCATGAAGTTCAACTGAGAGCCTGAGTCTAAGATGGCTCTACATTCCACTTTTTTACCTCTGTTGTTAATTAGATTAACGACTGCTGTGCTGAGGAGAACATAGCCCTTCAATGACTGAGCTGTTTTCGTTGTCAACGATATTGATTGATCGTGTGCCTGATTGAAATGTGTTGATGATAATTTGTTACTTGCTGGGTGTGCAGCAGTAACTTGACTCTGAAGATTTTTGCTTTGCGTATATGATGATCCGGATTTGGAAAAGGCGTTATCAGTATGCAATAAAGTATTATGTCTTTTTGAACACTTGGTACATGCTCGGGCTGTACAAGTATCGACCCGGTGACCTGCATTGAGACAATTGAAGCACACATTGACTCCTTTCACATGAGCAATGCGCTTGAGTGGAGTTAATTCTTGAAATCTCCGACATGCAAACAGCTGATGATTACCTTTGCACATGGTGCAAACTGATCCGTTGGTCACTGTTGAAGCAAAAGCCCTTGAGACACCTATTCTACGGTTATAATCTTTAGTGGGTTTACCTTTGTTTCCTAAGGTCTCTAATGATTGGAAGCGCGTTTCTAAAAACACTAAGAAGCTCTTCATAGATTGCAGTGCTCTGGGCTGGGGCAAAGATTGCTCGTAAAGCGTGTGTGTAGTGCGGTCCAGTCTCTTTATCAATAGATGATGTAACAGTGGATCCCAATGGTTGATGTTTATTCCCAAGTTTTCTAAGCCGAGTAGGCATTCCTGGGTTGTGTCATGCAGGGTCTTTATGGCAGAAGATCTTTCGTTGGTTATACTGGTCTGCGACAGCAGTCTATTTAGTAGTGCAGTTACCAATAACCTAGGGTTCTCGTACCTTTCGGTGATAATCTTCCACGCAGCAGAGTAATTTGTAGCCGAAATAGTAAGATGTCGCACTAATTTCTCGGCCTCGCCAGATAAGCTGCTTTTGAGATACCACATCTTCTGGCACTCCGACATTGTCTGCTTGTGCACTACTTCAGTGAAAAGATCATGAAATTGCCGCCATTTCAAGTAATCGCCATCAAAACGTTGCAGAACAATCTTAGGCAGTTTCATCACAGAGTTTGTACTCACATCTGCTTTGTGGTCATTGCTCTTACTACCCACATAATTGTATAGTTGCGCCAAAGTATTTTGAACTTCTTCCACTAAACTGAAGTATTCCTCTGCATCATAACTTATTATTGTGGGATCATCGACACTATCCCAGATTTTGTAGTGGAGCCTTTGAACATCATGTAAGTATTGTTCTATTGTTTTGATCTTAAGCTGGCAGAATTGCTCTGTATAATCTTCCTTGATTGTAGCTAATCCTGCTACTGTTTTACGCAATACAGCTAAAACAGATCGTTGTTTATGTAAAATTCCGGAGATGCTTGCACCAAAATTCTCATTCTTATTTTCTGTATGGTTGTATTGCGTTGTTGCTAGATTATCTTCACTATTAGTGTCTTTCAATGCCTTATCCGCTTTATCGATTGGCTCACGCTTCTCTTCTAAGGGTTGAGTGAATTTTTTAATTGCCTCAATCTTTTCATTCATATCTTGGATTATCTGCTCATAGACCTTCTTTATCGCTTCATAATAACCAGTTGAGAGGTATGGATGATCTGATATGTCTCCCGATTGCTTCATAATGACTGCGTTCGTTGAAGAAAATTCATTCCAGCAAGCATTTAGGGCATTCGATCTTGACTTTAGATAATCTAAAGTTTTCTTGTCCGCGGGATCCGTCTTATAGTTGGCGATTATCTTTTGTATTTCGCCTCCAATCTTCTTCTGCGAAGTTATACGGTCTTCTAAACTCATGATCAAATCAAATGATCACGTCGGGGTCACCAATGTAAATCAAAGTTCTTTTACTCTGATGGGATGTAGATGAGCTCACGATACCTGTATCGTGAACGAATTTGTTGGAGCTGTGTCCGGTTCTTGTACCGACACAGTAAATAATTTATTGTCCGTCGCAATGAAGATGGTGATATGATGATGCTTACGATGCTTGTATCGTAAGTTACTTGTTGATTGGTTTCGGTTCTTGTACCAAAACAATCTTAATTGAGACTCACAAAGCGAAAGCACTGGTAAAACAACACCTTGTATATGATAATGAAAACTGATATATTTAATTTAATTTGCACGATATTTATACAAGCTTTACAAAAAACTAGAGTTACTTAAAGCTAGGGTCAATAATCATTACAGCAGTAAACGCATTGCTGACATACACAAAATTAGCGCATTTACAAATTATTAAAGCGAATGACCTGTGCTGGTTGCGCGTTTTTATTTTCGTGTTACAAGCCAATTTATGTGTTGTCAGCGAATGCCTTTATGCTTTCTAAAAGAAGGTCAATGATTCGTGCAATGCATGCAAATGAATTGATGAATTGTTTTTGTTGATTTAATTAAGCATAAAAAAAACGACTTAAGATTAAACAGGACCTGTTAGTAAAATTCGGTACAATAATATTATGGAAAAAAGAAGAGAAAACTGAATATTGCTAGGTATGCAATTTTGTGTTATTTAGTTTTTTTTTTTTTTTGTGTAATTTTACAGGAAAGTAGGCAATATTGAAAATAGAAACTTTTTGTTGCGGTCCATTTATGATCGAGATACGGTCTTTTAAAATTTGAAAAATGTGGGAAATTTTGCTTAGTAGATGTAACTTTATGATCGTATTTCCATGAAATAAACGTTATTTATTTTGGGAAGCTTTGAGGTTTCCGAGAAAAATTAATCAAAGTCATTTTTCTGAAAATTTGCGCTCAATGATAATGGATATTTCGGTTATCCTTGAATACCTCAAAATGTGCACTCCGGATATTTTTTATTTTATTGTATCGATCTTAATCCCTAATGGGTTTTAGTGGAGCTGTAGAAAGGAGAAAATGTTTGTTGGTAAAATCAAAGCTAACTCTTAAAGTAAGGTTATCTAGTTAATAAAATGAGATAACTGATTTGCGCAAACAATAAATGATGCCGGACAAATTGCAAAAGAAATTTTTCGAAATTGGGTTTCTTGAAGAAAAAAACTTTTTGTAGCAAGTGTTACACCATTTTAGAATCTTTATTAAATGCGCCAACTTTTAAAGTTACTTGCCAAACTGGCGTAGTACATTTTTTTCATCCCAGTCAGTCAAAGTTGGGTGAAATATTAAGTTTTTTAATATATTTTATATTCTACTTTTAGTCAAATATAAATAATTAAGCAATTGTTAAATGGATCAATTTTAAAATGTAGGAGTTAATTGTCTCATACGCTCTATTTTATTAAGTTACAAAGTGATTTAATCAATCATTACATATTCGCTAAAATCTCATATAACTGTACAAAATCCATCTAAATTACGTATATTAAATCGCAAGAGAATGGAAGCGTTGTGTTGTAAGTTTTTCTGTTCGATACGTAGTTTAGAAGATTATCGAACTTTAATTTAAGTAATTCCATGTAAAAAAAAATGTTACATGAAAAAACTCGAATAATTTATTTCACATCAAAACCCATATAACGGTTAAACATAGAAATTTTCCCATGAAATATGTAAAATATTATGCTAAAGCGTTTAAAAGAAAAATCAGCCACCCCGCAGCAACGTACACCTCCACTGTACACAAATGTGAAATCACGCATTTTAACGATATTGAAGTAAAAAAGGCTGTTATAAAGTTTTTCACAGAAGAAAACAATATTAAATTTAATAGCACTCAGCAATAGCTTTAATTTGATATCACACACGTCCCAAGTTGGACAGCCCCAAGGAGGGTAGTTACCACTTCCACCACTAAAAGCGTAAAACAATTTTACTTCACCGGAAATCAGTCATTCTGAATCGAAAAACCCCATGTAAATGCATCAACTACCCTAAAACTCTTACTAAAGTTTCACACTTCTGTTACGAAAGTCACTCTCATCCACAGGTTAGTGACCAGATAAAAGTTATTTAAAAAGCTTTAAATTCCAAAACGAATTTATCACACTTTTGCAGTGGAATAAGTTAATCTCCTCAAAAACTTTAGAAGGTTGATTACCTAATCCTAGAGGTGGGTGTCTACAAATACAAGCTCTCGACCATCATAGGATGGGCATGAAATATTAGTTCTTTCTCAGTAATTAAAAACTGAGCTTCTTCTCTAAACTTGTGTTTAAAGCACTTTATGAGAGGCTTTTATGACATCGTTGTAAATGGTAAATAAGTCTTTATTTCTGCTACGTGACGCCAAAATTTTAGTTTTTACTATATTCATTTATTTCTGGTTTTTAGGTGACTTGGGGCAACTACTGCGTGGAGTAATGGCAGAAGCAAAAGATCTGGCAAGTGCTGAGCGTTGCTCATTATTTTTAATCGATGAGTATACCGGGGAATTAGTCTCGAAGGTCTTCGATGGAGATGAGGTAAAACTTACTTAAAAAAAAAGGATAACTGCATCAGTTATTTAATGGTGTTAGGCTACAGAAGAAATCAGAATTGAACAAGGTAAAGGAATTGCAGGACACGTTGCCAAATCAGGGAAATTATTGAACATACGAAATGCATATCAGCATCCCTTATTTTATAAGGGAGTTGACGAATCTACTGGCTTTAAAACTAGGTTCGTATAATATTAGTGGTTTTAATAACTTTGGTACATTAAAATATTTTTTCGTTTTCAGAAATATTTTGTGTTTTCCAATCTGTGATGAAAATAGTATTATTGGTGTTGCTCAATTATGCAATAAGGTATGTACGAAAATCGTATTTCTACATAGCATCAAATTAGCCATTTTTTTCACGTATCCACATATTAACGAATCCAAAAAAAAATGTGCAGTATTGCTGTATGGTTGTAAGATTTCACAGGACTCAAAAAATTCATTGAGTATTCATTAAAAGTGACGGAAAGAAAAGGAAAGTAAATCATGAAAAACATCAGGTGTAGCGTTACTCGAACTTAAATTAAGTCCATTAGTCGTTGTGAATTAAAAGTTTCTTTGAATCCCAGGAGGCGGGAGAAAAATGGTAAAATAAATAGAGCTCCCGACCCTTGAACAAATAAATTATAGAATTGTCCTAATTAACAACTATGCCTAGATATATACGTTTTTTATTCCCGATTCATTAACCCATGTCGCAACAATAATATTCAATTATATTTTTTTAGAATTATCGCGACGGACGATGGCTTGAAGTGTAATTTGATATTTTTTGTAAATATCTAGCCATATCGTCTTGCTATCTTGCATACATTGTTGCGCCCACAATGTATGCAGCTCGCGACAATTTGCTGATAAGAGCCTTTTCGGTGAAGACTTGATCGTTTCAGCACCGCGTAAAATTTTATGCGCCCGATATGTATGTATGTATGTACATACATATCGTATTTACGGCAAATCTTACTGATATGTCGTGGGGCTTTTTGCTATTGAAACGACTTGAGATGAAACTTAAAGCTTTTATTTTTACCAAGTCGTTTTGTGGGAATTATTTTTGTTATTTTCAACTAAGGAATCTGAAGAAATTGCTGATGGCAATTTCTTCGCCTTGTAGAGAGATAAGCTAACCATGTTTTGAGCATGATTAGCTTATTTCTATTTATGAAAATTAAATATTTTATAATTTTTCAATTACCCCTTTTAGGTGATTTATGTGTAATATTGGATATACAACAATCCTTCCTCCTGCGAAAATGAGAATTATTCTTGAAGAGGAATAATTCTCAGGGGAAATGATTGTTGGTGTTCGGCGATTCGGCTCTCGGTCGGTTCGGTACAGGTTTTTGGTTTTTACATTTTTTTGTTTACATATGATATTTTCTCTTATATTATTTTGTTAGGTGCTAATCTATGTTTTTTTTGCTTTTAAACAGTTACTTGTAAGTATATTATGCCTTATTTTTAGTGTTAGTGGTTACTTAGTTTTTATGTTAGGTTAATTTTGTTAAAATACTTGTTTTATTACTTTAATTGTTATACATATATGTTTTTTATTTTTCTACCTATAATTCTATTTTTTTGTTTTCTGTCTACTACTATTTATTTCATTTAAATGCTTCAAAGGGGAAGGGGTTTCTATATACTTGTGCTCTTATTACCACACTATTTATTTTATTTATTTTTCTACTAAGATATTTTTAAGATCGTCTTTTTTGTTCTTGTTTTTATATATTTATTTGTATCTATTACGTTTTATAACTATCTCTTACTTACTGAGGGGCTGCGGTTTGTGTAGATTTGGAATATCCTGCCTTGAAGGTAGCATCGGAAATTTCTAGTTGACCAGACTATAACTCCAATAACTCCTTTTCAATAGTGGATTAATTTCTCTCGGCTTTGTTCAGCGTTCGGCTTGCATAGGCGATAGACTGATGTTTTCCCACTTCTCCTTGGGAAAGCACAGCGCCTAATGCTTCGTTGCTGGCGTGCGTTGTGAGGTTGAAAGGTTTTGAAAAACCTGGATAGATTAAAAGAGATGGTGAAATTAGAGCATTTTTAATACTTTGCAATCCTTCCTGGCATTTTTCGGTCCAAGTGAATTTTACATCCTTTCGGAGTAAATTCGACGAACGATTTTTGAGAAGTCCGGAATGAACTTCCTATGGTAGTTGACAAGTTCTAAAAAGGACTGAACTTGCCTTACTGTTCTAGTAACAGGAAATGTTTGGGCGCAGGCCGTTTTGCTGTAGTCTGGTAATACACTTTCGCTAGAGCATTTTTTCCCTAGAGTTGTTTAAACTTCTCTTCTCAAGAACTGGCACTTCTCTGGCTGCAGTTTGAGGTTGTTCTCTCTCAATTTGTCGAAGACTTTTTTTAGTTTATCATTGTAGTCATTTAGGTTCTTTCCATAAATGACGATGTTGTCAAGATAAACGAAACATTCGAGGCCTTGTAGGCCTGTCAGAACGAAGTTCATGAGGCGTTGGAATGTAGCGAGAGCTCCTTTGAGTCCGAGGGGCATACGCTTGAATTCGTAGTGCCCGTAGCTAGTGCTAAAAGCGGTCTTATGTCGATCTTTTTTATCGACTAAGACTTGGTGATAGCCGTTGGCCAAATTGAGGGTGGTAAAGTACCTGGCATGACCTAATTGGTCAAGAATATCCTCGATTCGAGGTAGCAGAAATGTATCGCCAATTGTCTTTTCGTTCAATTTACGAAAATCGACAATGACGCTCCACCTTTTTTCATCATCGGGTCCCGCCTTTTTGAGGACAACGGATAAGGGTGAATTCCAAGGGTTTTTGCTAGTGTGGACTATCCCGTTGTCTAACATTTCTCAATTGATAATTTATTACCTGTCTCTAGGTATCTGGTAATCTGTAGTCCTTGTAGGCGCTTGATCTTATATTAAGGGAATATTTTGGGTGATAGCATTTGTATATGTGAGCTTATCACCTTTGAGAAAGAAGATATCATTGTACTCGTAGCAGAGTTCGAATATCGAAGCTTTTTCTTCCGCATTTAGATTTGGAAACTACACAACTACTAAGAGTGGAAAATATTCATCGGCATCTTGAGAAATGTCATTCATATCAATCCTTTCACCGCCTGGAAGGATATTCCAGGAGAGTTATCAGTCACCTTCAATCAAGCTGAATAAATTACGAGACAGCACAAACGTTAGTTGAAGCAAGAGCTTGAGAAGTGTTTGAAGGTAACCCGACTTCATAACAAACAAGTGAAAATGTGAATAACATTTCAAATATGCATACCAAAGAACCTAAATCGGGAGATATATTGCTCGTCTCCCTCTTAAAGACAGAGCATAGCTAAGAGAATCAACAAATAAAACTTGGTCCGCATATTACAAATGAAAAAAAAACAAAATCATTAAAAACCCAAACTTGAACCTAACAGATTTCTAGGTGAATATCTATGGGATATATGAGCCTAGTGCAGCCCTATCATAGAACTGAATCAGAAGCAAATTATCTACCAGACCATTCTGTCTAAAAAGAATACAGCACAGCTACCAAACTCCAAGTAGTTTTCGATATGTCTTCTAAAACAGCAGCTGGGATAAGTGTTAATGACCTGCAATACAACTCGAAGATCAGAGAAACATCAATGTGTAACACCAGAGTTGGCTCGAAGCGTCCTAATGTCCATAAATCGGGGGTTGAAAACAGAACAAAGCAAGATTCTAGAGGAAAAAAGAAACAAAAATCCGAGTAGTGGAATGCTTGGATGTTGGGTGGCTTCAAGTAGTGGTCGCCTCATCCCGTGAAGGAAAACTCCCCGCAGATTATGTTCAATATGTGTGTAATGATGCCCCAGACGACGAAAACCAAAGTAGTCAATACACCATTGCTAGAGCACAACACCAGGCCTATATAATAAGTATAATCACAATACATCTCACCTGACAGAAACCACTCAATTAGAGCATTACATTACATTTTCGCTGTTGCTATACCTCGATCTTCCACAACCTCCTCCAAAAAATGCTGGTTAAGGCTCGTCAGCGGGCGTGGCATAAAGATCGATACTGCGAAGCAACTCACGAATAACTACCAAATTTTTGAGTTCCCATTACAAGCGAGGTAAATCAACACGCCTAGTATTTAGAGCTTCCGCGATTAATTCATAATCAATGCAGTCTTAAACACTACCTTAGCAAAGGCAAGAAAAAGGAAAACAAACTACCACCTTTTGCATTCTGACCCAACCGCATTTCCTTTACATTAACTTCCGTACAGCCCAGCTTCCTAAATCAGCATGACAAGAATCAACGCTACCACGATGAGGTGTACAACATGTTCTTTAAACTATTAACAAATCAAAAATTTGTTTCCCGTCTTTTTTTTTAATAAGCCCATTATCAACACACGCACGTAGAGCATCTATATGCTTAATTAATACAAGAATATTTACATCACGATAATAATTTTACAAAGGCTTCCTTTTGCTAATAGGAATACTCTGGTGTAAAAGTTCACTTCATCTCAAATTTCAATGTAGCACCCGCGTACATAGCTTATTAACTTAGCCGATCGATCTATGAGAATACTGCAGAAAAAGATATCAACGTAGTACGGAATCAACTTAATATATATCTTAACCAAGATATGTATATATGTATATGTAAATAATAGGATAAAAATTTGAATAACGATATAGCACAGACTTCATTTGATCATATCTTAAAGGGGGTTACCACGAAAAAAAAGCTCACGATTTTTGTTTCAAGGCACAGTGAAACATAAACGCATGAAAGTATGTAATTAAAAAAAAAAGGTACATATATATGTATGGACTCGTATATAGACATATACAGCAATTCCACACCAAATCAATAAACATTGGAGCCGACCCCCTCCGATTTCGATAAAACTTTCAGAATTAGTTAAGTATTAAAAGATAATGGGACCCTTAGTTTGTAATTAGCCTGACGACCACGGGTTTTGGATGCAGGGGGCTCAAATTTTCATGTTTTTCATATTTTTTACTTTATTAATTACTTGGGATTGGGTTATTCGATTCTTTTGTGTGATAGTCAAAATTAATGGTATTAAATGGGGCTTTCCAAAATAAAAAATAAAAAAATAAAAAGAATATTGAAAAAAATAACACAATTTTCATTAATTTTGGGGCTTTGACCACTCCGGAAGAGCCCCAAGTAAAAGATTTTTTGAAATGCTCTAACATTAGTTCATAAAGCCTAGTACTAAGGTCCGTGCTAAGCTAAATTTTAGCGAGTCTCCAATATCGGGCCTTCCTTTAGCAGCTAAAATATGACAGCGGAAACTCATATTATTTCTCTGAGAAGCATTTTGCAAATTTTTACAGAAATACAACGCGCGGTCATAATATTTCTAAAAACAGGTAGTTACAATTATTTGGAAATATTAAAAATATTAAAATAATATGTATAATGTATACAATAAAAAAAAATAACAATGATATTGAAAATACGGCCACGAGAAGAAATCCAATTCATCCGTACTTACAAAGGACGTACAAAACTACGTTAACTACAAAAATCCATTCAATAAATTCTCAAATCTCAGAACTCTGACAATAAAAACTTTTTGGAGACTTACTGGTGGTGCCATCTCTAATCAATACCCAGAAGCCAAATTCAGGATAAATTTTCGCCAATAGCTTTTACCACGCTTAATTTTCATATTAAACTTAGCTTAGCGCGGCCCTTAGTACTAGGCTTATCATATCAAAAATTTGCGGATGTTCAGCTCTTAGTTTAGGAGATACAATTTTTTTTATTAGCGTCTTTGCTAATATTTCATATTAAAATTTTAGAAATTACTCCGTAAAATTGATTTTTTTTATTTTATTTAGATACTTAATTAAGTATGTGTTTAAAAAATACTATAATAATAGCTCTGTTTTATTATTTCATAAATTTCATAATTTTATTTTTATTACAAAACAGGTTTAAAACTGTGGTACTTTTTACAATATTATATCTATTTTTAATTTTTCTTTCCTTTCAATATCGGTGTATTCTTTTGTTGAAACGTGATCATAATTTACTTTTGAATCTTTTTTATGAAATAGCCCAGGTTGCAGGTTGCAAAAAAGTCCCATTCTCTTTAAGATTGAACTCTGTCTTCATATGACATATATTGTACCGGTCATCCTATGTTTGTATTGAGCTCCAGACACATCCGAAAAATTAATTTTTAAGAAAAGATAATTTGTAACGTAACCAAACTGAAAATTTCGATAATTTATACAATTTCTATTCACTTTACACAAAGAACATTCGCAAAATACTTTTCTATATATTCACTTTAATTTCAAAACTAGAAATGAAACATTGTTTCATAATATTTCCCTTATACAGTTGTGCATTTGCTGCGTCTTTAATGTCAAGAACATTAGTTCAAGTAACAATTAAAAGTCTGCATAATGAATAGATAAAATTCAAAGAAGACACATTGTATTCAAGCTACTTTAATCGTGATCCGTAGAATCATCATATTTAGCTGCCAGCATTTACATATATTGCACGTCATTTATACTTAAAACTGGATGAAGTGGGTGATAGTAATATTTTCCTATTTGAGGTAAGAAAGAGGAGGCTGAAAGATGGCTGAGTCGTAAATACAGGGTGTCCCGTAAGTGGTGTGAAGCCCGAAATCTATGGATAGGTCATACTTATATGTGCAAAAAATTGCATGGTTGGTGGTGGGAGGGGATCTTGGTGGCTTCAGAGATAACGAGACTTAAAGGTATTTGGGTATGTTTTTATAGATCAGCCTGTAACTTCTTTCTGTTACACTTTGTGATGATAATTTAAACTTTGGTAGATAGATAATCGTTGGCCCTTTCCATCGGACTATAAGTTTTTCCCGTCTCCTCTCCGTTTTGAAGTTCTGGCTAAACAAAGTTAATATTTTGAATTTTAATTCGTTTATTTTTTTGATTTATCAAAAACACGTCATCAGGACCAATTTTTCATACTGGACTTAAGAAGACCTAGTAGGATTTTATTTTCAAAATTCAAAGTACGAACTTACATAAGTTTGAATTGTCAGTACCAGTGTTCAATTTTAAATATCAAGCAGTTTATTTTTCTTCTTTCGAATAAACTGCAATTTTCCGCGCTTTTACGCGCTTGATCATTGCCGCGGTCATTTTTCGGTCCCCAATCGCGTTGCCAACCTTTTTTGTCTAGGCTTTAACCAAATCAAACTCATTGCATATCGTACCAGAAAGAGCAGAACAGCGTCTTTCGGGCCTGGTAGTATATACATATATATAATTAGATTTTAATGATTAATCCTAGGTACTGCCCGGTGATCTCAAATGCGCATTTGCGATGCCGATGCTCTGCTGGTTAGGAAATTGACAAAATTATTCATTGATATGTTAAATACTTCTTCCGCTTGAAATCTGCTCGTTTTTTACATGCTACTATGGGTGAATGCTTTAACGTCAGGTTTGAACTGAGCCTTTCCCCTTGGTTGTGGTGAAGGTTCAGAAGTTGCTGCTACAATGAAGGATGTTGCTTGATCTCAGCTGTTACTTGGCCACTCCTTATCGAGACATTTATCGGGCTCGTCGGAGTTGCGCCATGAGAATTATGCGCCTCCGACCCCTTGGCTGCAATTACGCTACATTAGGCTACTCCTTTATGACTACAAAATTTTCCTTTTATTATTTCTTACCTAAGTGACAACTATATCCATTATTTATAATTCTATTCCTTCCACTATTAACCCCTCAGTGAATTTGCGGTTGGTTCACTTTTCTTTTACCTTGTTGGTTTGGGTCTAGGAAAATTTATCGCCTGCAATTCACCGCCAGCTATTTATCACTAACAATTAATCGCTAGTAGTTTACCGCCGTGTCAGTTTATCGCGTAAACAATTTATAACCTACAATTGATCGCTAGCATATTTTATATATTTTATATATAATTTATATATAATATATAATATTATAATTTAATAAATAAATTGCAAATAAGGTTTTTCTGTAGATGTTATTTAAGAATTAAGTGCAGCTAAAAATGCAAGTTATATGCTAGGTATAGGAATTAGGTAGGTATACCTACTTAATTTCTTTAACTAATTATAATCATGACTGGAATGACGTCGAACGACGACCGATCTGAAATATAAGAGGTCGAAATCTTGATGGCCCAGTTTTTCCAACGCAACGCAGAGAGTTTTTACGAACGAATATAAAACATCATGCAATGGAAAATTGTAACTACAATTGTATCTGTAAGCGCGAAGTGAGCACTGGTATGCCGATGGGACTTTCAAAAATTTTCCCTTACATTTTTATCAATTGAATACGATACATGGCTTTAAGGACAAAAAAACGCTTCCATGAGTATATGCTTTACCTATTGCGTAACAAGTCTGAAGAAACATATTTATCCCTACTAGAGCAGCTTGGAACCGCCTATTTCTCCGTAATCAGTCGATAGATTTTTTGAGATGGCGATGATGAATGATTGCGGAAGAGTTTTCCCTGACGAGGTTGCTTTCCACTTTTCACGATGAATTTGTCTTTCCATTCAGTATACTGGATTGAAACAAAGTTATGAAACTGATGCTATAAATTTGTTTTAAATATGCGAATTTTGGCAGCAATTGCATTTATTCCCATTCCTATTATGACGATCGTTTTTGAAAATTTGTGTGAAAATTCTATTTTTTCTCCAGAATTACAAGAAGTATTGATTATTTTGAGAATACATGGATAGGACGCCCAATCAGACGACATCTTCGTCGATTACCAAAGTATTCCCATGAAATGTGGAACGTACACCAGCTTGTTCTTAAAGGATTACCACGAATAAAAAATTTTGTTGAAGGCTGGCATAGAGGATTTTAGGAACAAGTCCCTGCTTCTCATCCCAACATTTGGAAATTTATCGATTGTATTAAAAAATGCCTACTTATGATAATAATAATGAATGAGAATAAAACGAGGAAAAAATGCCGAAAAAATCACGTTTCTTGTATGGGGGTCCCCTTTAATGTGTAATTTTATTTTATTTTTATTATTTGTTGTTATATCGTCAATAGAAATACATAGTACATGTAAAAATTTCATCTATCTACCTATTACGGCTCATGAGATACAACCCGGTGACGGACGGACAGCGAAATCTTAGTAATACTGTTCCCGTTGTTACCCTTTGGGTATGGAATCCTATAAAGAACAAAGTATTAACGAATTGCGCATTGAACAATATTTAAGTGGTAGTGATCCGGGCAACAACAAAAAGAAGTATCGCGTCTGTGAAGAACGAATTAAAAGGCTTGTTAGTGCATATGATGATAGGGATGATATTGTTGATTGTCTGATAGGAATAGCACATAATCTTTCTTATTAATAATGTGAATACTGTGTTGTAAAATTTATATAGTTTCTTAGTTTAGTTTATCCCAACGCGACCGATTCTGAAGATCTCATAAATATTCATTTTGAGTTTTACAGTGTATAACGTCTTACCTAATGTTATAATTAGTAAAATTAACCAATTATTATTATCTACAAAATGGTTTTTTACAATTTACGTGATACACGTAACTATTAAAATACATAATTACATACATGTGTTTTTATTTCCGTACTACTCTCTTACCGTTTATATTCCCTCATAGTAGATTAAATTATTATATATTATACATATATAAAAGATACAATACAATATAATACATCCTGGCGATAAAATATGCTAGCGATACATTGTAGGCTATATATTGTTTACGCTATAAACTGACACGGCGTTAAACTGCTGCGATTAATTGTTGGTGATAAATTGCTGGCGATGAATTGCGGGCGATAAATTTCCGGACCCCGTTGGTTTAATAATATTTTCTCTACCTTTACCCTTCTGGCTTAAAATATTTTTAGCTTGCCTGTAAGCCTCGGGGGCTCACTATAAAAAAAAACAAAACTTCAAGATAATCGGACGCTCTTCTATAACTAAATGTCTAACCAGTACCTATTCTTTACATGCGTCCTTAAAAAAGCGGTATCAAAGTTCTCCCTATCGGCCGATGGTCCTATATTTTTCGACCCGTTTTGGATCTTCTGCATGTGTAATTTTTGCTTTTTTCTTTTCTTTTGAATAAATGTTTGCGGCCTTATTTTCAGTAATTTAATTTTGTTTTATACCCTAGATGAAATCTATAGGGAATATTAAGTTTGTCATTCCGTTTGTAACGCACAGAAATAAAGATGATAGAGCAAAATGGGTTGGACACCCACACATAATATTAAAAGTTATTTTAATTTTTGCATGTCCGTCTGTCCGTCCGTCCGTGCGTCCGTCCGCCCGTCTGACTGTCCGTCTGTACGCACGATAACTCGCGAACGCGTTCACTTAGTGAGTTGAAATTTTGTACACCAACTTAAAAAAAAAGCAAAATTAGGTTCGAAAATGAGACAAATAGGGCAGCTCTTTCGTGGGGTTTTGATAGTAATAGCAAATAAAATTTCAAAAATGGAATTAATCGGGCAACCCGTCCTTGATGTTTAAGGTTTTTATGTATACTGTGAAAACTATCAGTCCTACATATTTTTATTGTACTAGAAACTCCTTCAGAATCTGAAATCCTATATATTCTTTATAATCTTTTTATCTGTCTGACGAATCGTTCTAGAAATATTTGCGAAAAATCACTTCAAAAATCAAAATTGCACAGATGGGTGACATCACAAGAATTGGTCTGTTAGACCTTTTAGATCAATTCTAGCTTTTTTACTTATTTCTTTTAAAAGCATCACTTAATGACGCATTCTTAATTAATTACCTTACGAGAATTTCACTCAATCTGAGCCACAGTCTCGGAAAAGCTTACCACGTTACCCGGGTATGGAACTCAAAATCGCCATAATCCATCATAATACCAATTTTTCTGCACTTATTTATATACATGCAGTTGGTTTGTCGCCACTATTGATTGATCAAGTTTATGGAGCTTTTCAGAGAAGGAATCTATTAATGCAGCAAGAACGGGGAAACTCATCGAATGTGACCATTAGAAAACCTGCCCGTAGGGCATTTTTTCTTCCCATCTACATCAACTCCTACTCCTCAACTAAATGGAAGCGTTCCACGAAAATAAGTTTTGCAAGTTAGGGGGATTAAATGGAAATTAGATTTGGTAGGTATGAATATCTCTGATATCCGTCGGATTTCCCTCCTCACTATTTGATGTGCGTAGTGTATAAATATAATTTACGGCCTTTTGGACATCACGGAAGTTTGGCGTATGGCATGAACGTTATATCTGACTTTCGATCTTCGCCGGTTAAAGTCCGGATACTTTGGCTGAGCTCGAGACAATTGATTTGTTTATTTAAAAAAAACAATTTTTTCTCAAATTAATTACAATTTTTTTGCATCTGACTGACTTAATGCCACCTAGGCTCAAATAAAGGATATGTGTGGGCAAACCAAGAAACGTACTCAAATCACGCACTCTCTGATTCATTTGCAACACTTATCCACAAAAGGTATAACCTGCCACGAGCAATTGACGAACTCCTTCAATCAGTAGAATCGGAACCTACGAGCAACAGAGGAGTTTTTGGCAGAAGCAGAATCCTGAAAAGTAGGTATATTTGGAGTAAATGATGAAGTATACACTGATATTAAGCAATTACAACATAAGCATTCAGCTAGCCACTAGATGCTCCTACTATACACAAAAATCAAATTTTGTAGTTTTGAAAAAAAATAAAAATTTCTACATGCCAGACTATCACCAAAGTTTACCTAATAATAAGTTAAGAAGCTGTAGAGCAAAATTGGCAAATTTCTGGTGTTTTTTAGAATGAAACAAGTAAATTCATATACTTTCGCCTTTTACATGAATGGGGGAAAAGAACTTGTCTATGCGCTGTTGTAGTGCAACTGAGACAACGAGTTAAAAACAAAAATCGAGAGAACGTAGGATTACCCGAACGACAAAATCTTATTAAATCCCTCAAAATCCTTTCAACCTATTCATTATAATGTACATCAGGTCACACTACCTCCCATTTTTAAGAAAAAGATAAATTTCGCTTTGGCCCAGATGCTGAAAGGAGATGTAAAATTCCTCTCAAATGAAATTCTCATTTTTCCCGATAATATCAGAGAATCCAGCATGAGTTCTCCCACTTAATCTCTTCATAGCAAAACGAATGTAAACAGAAACACGTGCTGTTCAAATATTATAGAATTACAGCAAAAACATGTGTCCTTTTAGATCTTTTACAACAACAACATGTGTCCTAACATTATCAATATTTCACGAAAACCGGTTTTCACAAAAGCGCGGGAACATTTTATGAGAGTAAAACGTGAAAACTCCGCCCCTTCTAATTTATTTACGAAAATGAAACATTTACCATTCTGTTTCGGTGCATGCAACTTACGCTTTCACATTTTTAATCTTTATTCATAAAATTTTTAAAGAGAGTTTGATTTTTTTTGATTTTTTTTCTTTCTTTCTTCCTTTTCTTGCGGTGTGCATTTTAAATGTAAAACACTCGGATATCTCACCAGCTTCTTAACTTATTATTAGGTAAACTTTGCTATCACAATCGCCTCCATTAACAAAACAACTAAATAGATCTGAAGCGCAGATCAGAACAGACTCAGCATTGAAGTCATATCAACCTATCTGAAAGCTGATGACTATTATGATGAGCTTAATGGAAAATATAATCACTGAGTAAATGCGGTACATTCCAAGGGACATTTATTAGATTTCGATTCTTTGCATACTATCTACAATGTAATATAATTCCGAAATATTGTCAAATCCACAGAATTCATTGGATATAAAAAAAAAATAAGATCGTCAAACAGTACATTTGGAAAGAAGTTAGATAATATGCCTACTCCTCATTTGATCCAATCTAACAAGTTTGCAATTACCGATGTAAGGCACTTTACCTTATCAATTAACTTAAATAACCAATCCTACTTTAAACTGAAGAAACCAGTATTAAGGGCCTCTCCAATTATAGGAACTCTTCTTTCTACAGTCAGGAAATAGTGCACAACACTGAAAACAGCCCATTCTGTGTGATTGACGAGATTTATGAGCGCCATCCCAAAACGACTTGTGAAATGCATCAATTAATGTTAAATGGATCTGTCTGGAAGGCTGTAATGAAGAAAGGTACTTGGCTATATATAAACAGTAAACCCAAGGCCGTCGCAGTAATATGTAAGAGATTAAGAGAAGAGTTACTTTAGTTGGAACAATACCGGCATTATACAGCTGCATTAATAGTTCTACATAGAAACGAGGGAGTTCATCTGAAAATCTTCTATGGATCAGACAGCAGAAGGTCTTACTAGTGATATTAAAGTGGTTGTTCTAGAAGCAATCACTGTCAACTTCAATCAACCACCTTCATTCAGTATTACAACCAAATGAAGGAATCTTTGACTTCAACATGGAACTAGAAGTGCTAAGGTATGGCTTTTCCGTGTGAAAAAGGTCACCACAATTATTTGTCGAGGTAATCATCTCTTGAAAATTATGACGTTATGATGTACTGAGTCTTGAATGTTCATTAATCTGGTATGTACGGTTCTTATTGTTAAAACGGACGGCACAGCTTACCACCTTCAGAGAGGGTGATCACTTCTCGAAGCGTGGATGAGATGTTTTTTCTGCTACACTTTCAGTACTTTTACATGCATATACTTGAGTGCTTGACTTGAAATACACTTGAAACGCAAGTAGGGTTTTTGGTTGAATTAATTCTAATCACTTGACTTGAAGTTTTTTTGAAATTTTTCATTAGGTTCAATACATAGGTGATTTACTTGACTCAAGAATACTTGAAGTCAATGCGTTTACATGATATTTTGATTACTTGATCTCTACTTGAAGTATGCTTAAAGTATTCATATAAACGTACTGTATGTTTTGACATGAGCTCCGGGTTGCGAGCTATTTTTGGTGCGAAGCCAGGTCATTTGATATTGACACCTCTAAAAGCGGCTTAGCATAGGCAGAGGCTGGTACCTGTAATGCTGGGTAGAGTTCAATAGTGGAGGGAGAGGTCGTTTAATAACGGCGTCCTTATCAGCGGCCTAACACAGGTACCCGCAATACTGACTTAACTTCGAGCAACGCAATGTTATCGTTGACTTGAGAACATCTGCAACTAACTAATGTAATTTAAGAAAATCAATTATTTTAGGGTTAATTAGAGAACTATTGGCTACTATAAAAGGTCCTCCACAAGTATTCATTCGACAGACACACATTCCCAATATTATTATCGACTCTTGAAGTAGAGGGATTGGATTTCTGTGTTGGACCCATTGATACAAATTTTAGAAATATTACGTATAATTTTCAATACAATCACAATCAGTTGAAAATAAAGAACATAAATAAACGAAAAAAAAATTACCTGATTTAAGTAAAACTCTTAGTCCGAATTGATGCGAAGAGAAGGCATTCAAAACTAGAAAAACAAAAAAATTCTTCAGGGATGCAATATCTGTCCTGGTCCTCGAAATGAGAAAATTCTTCCAGTTTGAGGTCAAATGATTTCATGGCTAAAATACGGCATGTACATATTTCACATTAATCTAAGTTTTCATCGCTGTGGTTACCTTCCTCATCAAAATTTGAATACACTAGCACGTCCTGTTGATTCTTTGTTTTTTTTTGTACTAATTTCAATTTTAAATAACTATCACTTTTATTTTAGTACATTTCAGAGCACCCTAACGCGCCAATTCACTATGAAAACCTTCGAAGCTCTTGCAGCCACCAACGCGTTTTTTTACTATGAAAACATTTGCGCATTTACCAATGACTCATCCACACTTTGGATTAGATTTTAGTTCAAATCTGGAGTAAAATGCATATTTTATCAGTAAAATTTAATAGTTTTATGGATTAAAATATTTGTTTAATTACAAGCCAATAATAAAAGATAGTAGAGAATGATAAGAGCATTAATTAACTTGTTTAAGTCTAAATGCATTAAATGTTAATCTCAATTTTTATTAAAATTTGGGTATGCATTTTTAAAGAGTACAATTTCATTTTCAGACATATTATGATTAATTTTAATCCCGTTCGGGAATTAGAATATTATGCTCAAATTTTTCTGTCTGTAGTATTGCGGCATATTTCAGCTATATTGTGAAAAAAGAATTATTTAAATCCATCGAAATATCGATTCTAGTGCATCAAAATAATTTAAGGTTTCTCGAAAAAAGCTCAAACTCTACAAATTTTTTTAATATAAACGTTAAAGTTTGTTTATATAATAAAATCACATCTATACATTTTGCACCCTAATCACATATCTAATTAGTTTTTGAATCCGATAAATAGTTTTGAAGATAACTCGAACAAAAGTAACCCAGTCGTTTTTAAAGAGGAAAATGGCCGTTTTTGGAGTGAAAAAATGGCTGTACTTAAAATCTCGTGTTGTCGAAGAACAGTTACATCGGCGAAATTATCCACACAAACAAAACACGTTCACAACAGACCGCTAATGAATGCGAAAGAAAGAACGGCAAAATATATGAAATATGAAGGAAAGGGGTGTATATGACCCACCCAAGTGTCAAAGAAGCCCTTTTCGATGATAACAACGAGCTCATGAAGTCGACCCCCTCCCCTAACCGAACCGTAAGGCCAAATTTTTGTCCGCATATCTCTTTCTTCCGAATAACACAAATACAACTAAAAAAACGGCATTGCTCTAAGGTCCTTCCATCCAAAGCTATTTTTTTTAAATGAATTTTTAAAGTCATCGTATACGGTAATATGACGAATACAATTATTAACAAAATTTTTATATTTTCGGTATTAGTATATTTTTTATGAAATATATAAAGAATTAGGATTCATGTGGCATTTGAATCAGAAAAAATGGTTGCTCCGTTCTCGAGATATGACTTTATGAACATGACGTTTTGACGTAAATCACGAAATTTCTATAAGTTATGTTTATAATATTGAGTTGAAATAAAATTTTCTTTTTTCAATTAATATACGTTAAATTTACATTAACTATTTAGAATTTCAGCAGCAAACTACATTTTTAATAGTATGCAGCGTATAATCGTATATTCAAGTGCAATCCACCGGTTATGCACGCCGGATGAGACGGTCGTATGCAACCCACCGGTGATGCACGCTACTCGATGGGACAGTCGATTGCGACCCACCGGTGATATATACCGGCGTGAACGTGTTAAACTCTTATCTGTACATATCCGGTGGAGTTTGGTCGAGGTTGCATTCCTCATCATCGGCGCCCAATATTAAGCCTTAGGAAGGTATATTTTTTGGCCATATTCTGGAGCTGCTGGAACCTTTCTCGAATTTCAGCAGTAATGAAGGAAACATTTTTCATATTAAATCGTAGATTTTATATTGGAGCAGGGCATTGCAGGCTACCTTTTGATTACGCCATCAATTTCAGGCCTCGTAGATTTCTGATTCGAGCGAGGCGTTACTAGTTTTTGTTCTGCTTGCCTAGTATGTTATTAGTTTGTCTATAACCATGGCCTAATCCTGCAGACAGGATTAGACAGGTCGGCCGCTCCCTACCGCCTCCCACATCTGTGTCGTCTGGGGCCATGGACACTCTGCATCTCGCACCGTACGCTACGTCACTGCATAAAGTATACGTAATTGTAATGTATTATAGATGGCACAAGACCAAGAACAAGAAGATCGCTGTAATCAGTCGCTGGATGCACTCATTTTATAAAGATGTATTTCCGAGATCTCAAACATTCCGTTCAAATTCAATAAGCTCATCATTCATCCATAAAGATGCATTTCTATAATCTAGCTATCAGGGCACAGACCTCAAACATTCCCTATAAACTATAAATATTCCTCACTCAATTGCTTTCATTCAAAAATTGCGCAAAGGACATTCGAGCCCATCATTGAAAATTGCAAAAGCATTAACTTACAACATTAATTTTGCAATCAATAATTATTGTCGCATTACTCATTGACCCCTTCAAAAGTCATTTACATATACATATGAAATACCCAAAAAGCTTAATCAGCACCCGGGTCTTTTGCACTTTAGGCGAATGCACTCCGCTTCTATGTATGAATGATGCGCCAATGATTTTAAGCGATATTAAGCAATCATGGGTAATTATGTACCCATGACTAAAATAATTGTTCTCAGCAGTGGCGGTTCGTGGGATTCAGAAGAAGGGAAGCAATACATTTTATGTAAATTATAGCTCCGCTTTTCAGACTATTTCATTGCTACTATAAGTAATTATACATGTAACAAAGTCAATGATGTTAATTAAACACAATATAAATATTCACATATATTCTTGCTCTTGAAAGAAAAGGAAGCCATTACCATCGTTAAATAAATCAGCGATGCAATCATATCTTTCATTTAATCCATTCACAGCAAATACTGCCTGCCCCATAATTAAGCAAATACAAAAATTTCACTCAATATCCCCTTTCACAACGTACGCAAAAAATCTAATCATCTAATTCATTCTTTTGAATTCAATTACCATTTTTATTGTATTTAGGTAGGTATAATCGTTCGCCGGAATTCTCAAATAAAAGCAAGAATTCTACATTGTCTCGCAATTAAACAGAAAGATACGTAATATTATAGATAGTCAATATCTTATTTTTGCACAATATGAATAAAATATGCTTAAAACAATTTTATAATAAAAAACATTCAAACATTTACAGTCAAACGAGATAATATAATTTTAAACTATTGTTATTGTGTAGATTCAGTTTTGCAATGAAAAAATAATTTTTTACTTGGCCTATAATTTATTTATGAAAGTTATTTATTTAAAAAGTTGTTTAATATATTTTATTTTCTAATCATTATATTTTTGCTAAAAGCTCATATAACAGGACATACAGAACGTTTACATGAATACTTGAGTACTTGGCTTGAAATCCACTTGAAGCTCAGGTAGGGCGGTTGATTGAATTAATTCCAATTACTTGAGTTGAGTTTTTCTTGAATTTAATATTCCAATTACTTAAGTAGAAATTTACGCATTGAATGAGCGTTTTCATGATATTTTGATTACTTCAAGCATACTTCAAGAATACTTCAAGTATTCATGTAAACGTACTGATAATTTATCTAATATATGCATATTAACTCGCATCTACGTTCTTTTGCGAATGTTGTGATGTAATTTTTTTCCTCTGCGGTAAGTATAGTTTAGAAGATTATCGCACTTTAATGTAAATACATCCATGTAAAAACGTTT
The DNA here is from genome assembly GCA_963930735.1 of Dioctria linearis. Lineage (NCBI taxonomy): Eukaryota > Metazoa > Arthropoda > Insecta > Diptera > Asilidae > Dioctria > Dioctria linearis. The sequence continues at coordinate 97,504,514 of OZ005744.1, read as the reverse complement.
TACACGAAAAAACTGGAAAATTTATTTCACATCGGTTAATCATATAAAATTTAAATGTTAACATGAAATATGTGAAATATTATGCTGAAGCGTTTAAAAGAAGAATCAGCCCCCCGCAAGAACTTACACGCCCGTTTGTACACAAATTCGAAATCACCCATTTTAAAGATATTCGGGTGAAAAAAGTCGGTTATAAAGTTTCTTACAGAACAAAAGATAATATGCCATTTAATAAATCTCATCAAAAGCTTCAATTTGGTATTACACACGGCCAAAATTGGATAACGCCATGAGTGTAGTTACCACCCTCCCACCAAAACCCCCAAAAACGTAAAAAATTAAGCCCACTGACTAATTCTAAAATAAAAAATACCATGTAAATCCATCCACGATTACTATTCTAAAACAATTCCTAAAATTTCACAATATTCGTCACGAAGTTCGGATAAATGTTATTTAAAAAAGCTAAGAATTTATTATTAACATCTGGCAGCATTTAAATAAATCGTGAACAAAACCGACACCCACCCGCACCAGCATATACTGCAGAATTTATCAATGAAAGTTACTATCAGGGGGTGTAAATCAACTGCCAAACGCTACGCTGCGGCCAGCGTACCATAGCAATGTACGCATGCAAACTCTTGAGTGAATATGAGTCTAAAAAGTTAAATGCATTTAACTTTTTACATTGGATTTGTTGTTGTAAATACGCTGTAGGGATTTCAGCGTCACTGCGATGCCAGTGGTAACGGTGTTTGATTCTAATGCCGTTCCATCTATATCACGCGAATATTATGTAGCTTGCTTGACAAGCCAATTCGGGGTGAATCTGGTGTTGGGTAGAATGATGGTGGGTGGGTCATACGCTACATTTTGGACAGCGTACCATACAGAATGTTAGTACCGATATAATGACATTGGGCTGGGTGGTATGTTCTTAGTGTGTAGGAGAAAATTGGACGCTACTTATAAAATATTTCAGGTTATATCTAGTGATGCCAGAGGAGTAAACTTCTTTGAATTTTATACATTTTTTTAAATATTCTAAGAATATTTTAAAGCAAAATGTTGTTTGGATTTTTTTATTTTGTCAAGGGAAGCAGTGCTTCCTTTGGCTTCCAATGAGGAACCGCCCCTGGTTCTCAGGGGATTTACACAGCAGATCTTAACAACAGCAAAATCGCTCTTGGTTAAAGTACAACCAAGCAATAAAAGCGAAATTATCTGCTTTTTGCACCTATCAATTGCATCCATGTACAGAACTGAAACATTATCCAAAGAGAAAAATTTCTTTTTGACCAGAATGCTAGAATCCTGACAAGATGCAAAGGCAGCAAAGGCTCCTGGTCTCTGGTCAAAGCCATCAGGAGCAACTTCAGGAGTTCCTCTATTCCTTCACTACTTTACAATGAAGTGAAGAGTTTATTTAGACTGTTAGATTCACTTCAAATTCTCCTTTTTCACCCACTGTACATCTCCCTTGTAAATATGTACAATAGCCAATACACATCCGAACGAGAGATATGGTCAAGGTTCTTAAGGAGATCAACGACTCCATAGCTACAGGTCCTGATAGTTTCAACCCCCCGTCAAATAAAATCTGTGCCTCATTCTTGGCTAAAGCTCTGCGCAAACTATTCTACTTGTCTTATTCGACAGGAAAATTTCCAATTGCTTCAAAACTACCTCACGTTCAGCCTATTCCCAAGAAATTAAAAGGGTAGCGAACCCTCAAATTATCGACCAATGACAATGACTTCGATTCTTTAAAAGGGTTTTGAATCTATCATTAAATACAAATTAATGAAGTATCTAGAAACTAATCAAACCCACAACGATCGCCAATATGGCTTTCCTTTTCTGACTTTTCTTATGGAACGTTGAAGCCGTAGTCTTCTCAACTTTGGTGAGTCCAAAATCGTTGCCCTAGATATTTCAAAGGCCTATCATAATGTCTGGAATTCAGCCCTTTTAGCCAAACTTAAAGCACTTGGCCTCTCTCTCGTCCTCTTCTATTATGCATGTGAAGTATTTTATCTGGTTGCTTAATACGGATTATATTAGATGGCGTTACATCTCAATCTTAGCCAATAAATGCCGGGGTGCCTCCGGGCTCTGTTATCTCTCCATCTCTCTTCTCAATTTTCACTAATGATCTGCTTTCCCTTACTTTCAATCCCATCCATTGTTTTGCCGATGACAGTAGGTACCTTTGGTTTCGCTTACTCCTTTGACACTCTTGCCGACTATAGAGGAAATGTCACATCTGTCAAACCAGATTGCATGATTAGATCCTTCAATAACCACCTTGATAATATCCTCGCTTGGAGCAAACCAAATCACATCGAATTCAATACATCTAAGTTCCAAAGCTGACCCATAGACGATACACCGTCTTGGTCTTCATGCATTCTTGACATTAATATTTGCAGTATGTTAAGCTGAACAGATCACATCACATCTTCTCTGTTGCCAAAGAAGCATCGAAATGTCTTGGGTTTTCGAAAAGGTGTAAGAAATACTTCAGCCCATCAAATCTCTTCTCTACAAGTCCTACATCGGAACTAGAATGGAATACAATTCCCATATATGGGCTGGGACTGGTCGCGCAGCCTAAGCCTCATTAAATATTGTCCAAAAGAGAGCCTTCAGCTCATTGGCAATGTGGTAACTTGTCTCTGATTTCTACTTGTAATAATTGCACTGCAAGCCGCGCACATCCTTTTACCTTTCAAAATACTTGCGACCGTAGAGTAAAATTCCGTGATAATTTTTTTTCCAGAACTGTGCGAACGTGGAATAGACTACCATCTTCTGTCTTTCCTCCGGCATGCAATCTGCGAAAATTTAAGGGTGACTAACCTCGGCAGCTTCGCCACTCTCCGCACGTTCCCTAATTCCTTTCTTTATCACCTTCTTGCCATGCTGTGCCTTGCATCATAGCTCGTGGGATATCTCCTGAGCTTGGCTTAATAATATAAAAAACAAAAAAAGTCACACTTTCTTAACTTGCTGACGAAGTTATATACGTATATACGTGTATATACAAGCTATGTATTTCATCTATTCTGTGACTGCTATTTTAAATAAATGTAAACTTTTAATTCCTGTATTTTACAAAGATACAATTTATGATGATTCCTGAATTTGAATAAAGTACGTTTCCCTAGTTTTATTAACTAAAATGCATGATTGAGAAGTTTTGCACCTTCACCCAAACCAAAACAAAATGAATAATCTAACATCCCCTTTGACTTTTCGGATTGACAAAGAACCTTGAGCAACTTTGCGAGTGTTAGTCATTTGCAAATCTGTTCGACTCGTATCTTTTAAATGATAAATTTAGTGCATTTGAGATTTGCGAATGGTGGCGAGTGTCTTAAAACTTTTGTTCAGTTTTCAGCATATCCCATTTTTAAGCCACAGTTGCGCCCCCCCCCCCCTCCACTACACGAATCTATGATCCGCCACTGTGTTGAGTAGACACTCTCGATTTGATTGAAAAGTTAGTGTGCACTGACTAAACTAATTAGAATTCTTCTTTTCATTAAAAATCATCGTGTATTAATGAATGTTAATTAGAATTATTGTTTCTACAGGGTGATACCTTCCGGTATACCACGCGATTCCTTGAGGTAAGCTGATCAAAAAATTGTTCCACATACCACCCCCCCCGATTCTCGATTTTCAACAACAAAGGGCTGGTTATTTTCCGTTTAATTCGGAAGTACTCCGACGTCCTGTTACGGTTGACAATATGAAAGATAAACCCGTAACATCACATGCAATACCAAAGTATACAATTTTATATAACTGGTGGTACATTTCGGAATTGGCCACAACATAAGAAATGATAGATATGTCGCTATAAAATATGTTGTGATGCAGTCCATTCCTGAATGCAGCAGCCATTTCACAATCTATATTATGCTCTCCACTCTGGTATACCATGCGATATCTAGTTCTTTGGCCATTCTATGATACTACTATAGTAGATAATTGCTTCTAATATGTCCACAACTTATAAGGACCATTGTCGTAACTTTTTAAGCGAGTACTATAAATTTAAAAAAGGATAAATCGGGCAACTCCTTCATATAGTTACATACATAATATACAGAAATTAATATTAATTGTTACGTATATTTGCATGCATATATTATAGATGTAGGCAGTTGAGATTTGGTTTGCTTTGGAGTATCTATTATATGACAATTACAGCTTTACGTTGGCAACGGGCAACCCCCTCTAGTGTTGCCACACACATTCCCTTAGGGTGTCTTATATTATTGTTCTTAACAAGCTTTTTTCTACTTTTTTGGAATTTAAGCGAAAAGCTATAATTTTGCTTCTTTTTTTTCAGCTGACTGGTTTCCATTTTGATAAGTGTGACGAGGAAGTAGCGACAGCCTTTTCAATATATTGCGGAATTGCTATTATGCACGCTTTAGTTCACAAGCAAGTTCAAAAAGCCGAGGCACGCCACAAATTGTCCCAGGAACTGTTAATTTATCACATGAAAGTACGCGAAGAAGATGTTAAGATTCTTTTGGATAGTATGGAAGGAAAACAATTCCAGGTTGACAATTTTTCATCATTTACATTTTGTCCGCGTGATCTTGGCCGACCATTAACAGTAATCATGGCAATGAAGATGTTCATCGACTTGGACTTTGTAAAAACATTCAAAATTCGAATACACAAACTGGCAAGATTCTTGCTCATTGTACAGAGGGGATATCGGGACACAATACCCTATCATAATTGGATGCACGCATTCTCAGTTGCACATTTTGCGTATTCTCTTCTTATGAACCTTAAACTTATCGAAAATGGAATTTTGACGTAAGTACGCTTAAATAATATGAATGAGCACACTTTTTTTTCATTAAGATTTATAAAATTATCCGCGGAGCAAAGCAATAAATAAGTAAACTTTGGTAATCTTAGAAGTTTAAAAATATGAATAGAGCTGATTCTCCAGAAATGTAAGATGCTATTCCTACTGACATGTCGTATGAAATGTGTGATATGTAAAAGTTTTATGTTTGCCCGAAGGAGTACAAATAGTAATTTTAGAATCAGACATAAGCCGGCAAGTCGTATGGTATCTGCTGCACAAAATTGAATCTACTCTTTTTCGTTAATCGTAATACTTTCTGGTATGTATGCCGAAACCATTAACATCTAAGGCTTATAGGACTAATACTTAGTTAAGTTTTGAAACTGTTTTGTTTTTCCTTTTTTTTCAAATGGGAATGTTTACTTATGTACTTACTTAATTTTTGTGACTTTTTTATAATTTTTCCGATGCGATTTGGTTTATCAACTTGTTCAATGGGACATCAAGAGGTCGAAAATCGTCATAAGTTCGCAACATTTATATCAAGTAAACAAGTAGGTACCAGGAGCTGTGTGTGCAAATTGATCCGATCTCAAATTATTGTCCCAATATCCGTCCTTCTGTGAAAAATTGCTCCTAATGCCCGGTTGAAAATATTTACCCAGAAATGACGCGATGCTTGGGTATGACAAAATTATTTACCGATTAATTAATCATACAGATTAAAAATAGCGCAAATGAGCAATTGTTTACAGTGCCGAACTGTTTTCCGTGTATTTGGAATCATTTAATTATTGTTTATGCATTATGGTGGGGGTACACAATTATACCAAGCGAAGAAATTCATAACGTACTCACAACAGAGGACAACAATATTTCTCATGAGAACTGTCGCCTCTACATGAAGGATGACGAAACTGCCGAACATGTCCATTGCGACTATGAATTCTTGGCAATATAATATAATATATATATATATATATATATATATATGGAAATATCGGCAGAGGATGTTACGAAAATGACCCTCAAGCCCATCATAAGTTTTAGACCACTTAGAGGTAGTATCATTAAAGATCTACAAAGCGCATTCTCTGTCTCGAATCTCCCAATAAAGATAAGTACATTTGTGATAACAAACAATAAAAATGTATGGTCCACCGTGGACGAAACACCCTGTATAAATGGTACTATATGTATAACATTTTTTTGGAAGAATGTTCACGTTACCACCGCTGTAACTCTTTACACTTCAGACTTACAAATGTAGAGAATTTAGTCTTCTTGAAATTTATATTTTAACATTTTTGTCGTAGTATCAACCGTTCAGGAATTATTTCGAAAAAAACAAATTTAACCGCCAAGGGTCTAAACTTGGATTTTTCATCGGGTCCCGAAACTGAATAATATATATAAAAATCACAACTATCCCACCTTCTGTAGGCAAAGGCCTTATTTCGAGTATGTATGTTAATTAATTATTTAGAATATGTATGTTAATTCTGGTAAAATTAGATTATTTTAATTTTCGGAATTTTATTTTAATCAACTTAGCTTTACATGAGACCCCTCGCTGACCTTGTTGTGCTTCCTTGTTCTTGTTTTGATACTCTTGGTTCTGGATACTCTTCCGCTCTATCTCGTTTGCTACTCTGACGTCCTCGGAAAAAAACACAAATACTTCTTACAGGCCGGAAACTTCTCACATCTTCCTCTTTCCTTTTTTTTATGCGCAGAAGTTTTAACAAATTTCCCCGTATTTTAAACACAAGCATGTTTTCCAGTTTGAGCTATGGTTATACCGGGAGTCTCAACCAGTAAGTTTAAGTGGGAAACAGATTTTATTAGGTTCTTTTAATTTATTTAATTTTATTTTAATTATAGTATGACGTTTTAGTTTAGTTAGCTTTAGTTTATTGATACTTATTTACATATTTGAGAGATTTTTAAAAAATTAAAAATATGATTTGATTTTTGGAATTTAAGTATTATAGCACGCCTAGATGGGAAATTGAACACCTTGATAATGTTCCTAGACCATACATTACAAATGATAAAAGAAAGTGGTGCCAACGTGAATTTTCAAAAACCTGAAAACATGTTTATAATGTGGTAGCTATATTAAAAACGATATGAGAATTAATATGGTTGATTTTAAACATAGTGGCGCCGCTTATAGTAAAAAAGGACACAAGGTGTAGAAATTCTGTAACACCAGCCGATTAGTTACCGGTTACATTAATATTCTTTTACATCTTTGATTTATATGTATTGAATTTCTAATAGTGCAATAGGTGACATAGTGAGAAATTTATCTTAGGCTATTTTGACACGTGAGCGATTTATTCTAAATTATAGTTTTTTTTTTTTGTTAAAATCTTTTAAACTCTTAGGTATATTCTTCCATTTTTCTTATTTTTCTATAATAAGTAGGGTTTCTCCATTTGATCACGATAATTTTTACGTTAAGCAATCAACCGCAATACAGAACTAAATGCGCGATAAATTGCACTTCAGAACGAAACGCAAATGTATTGCGACAAGCCAAATCAAGAGCAAAATCAATATATACCAAATGTATGAGCATATTGTGTGAGGCTCAACAAAATGTATAAACATTTCTATGAGCAGTTGTATCGCAATTAACGAATTTACCTGTGCCTCATACATATTACGATACAAGTATTTAACTTCGAAATTGCTATTCTCGCGTTTATGCAGTATCATCGATGATATCTTATACGTAAGTGAAAAATCGTAGTCAGCTGGTTGGGTTGTGTGGCAATCTGCGTTAGCTGATGATGTTAAGAGTATGTGGACATATTTTCCCCTAATTTCCAGACAGCGGACGATGATTTTTTAAAGTTGGGTATATGTACTACAACATTTGAAATTAAAGCACAGTGATATTATTTTAACAAAGTTAGAGCTGATAAAGCTCGGTCGGGCCTCAAATACACCTTATATTGGTACATATTTTTCTTTCCAATTTAATTATTTCTTATAGAACGGACTCTTACATTTTTATAATAAATTTACAATGCAGAAATGTATACAAAATTATATTAATAATTTGCGCATTGTCGCTATTATCCGAATCACTTAACTCTGAATCACTGTTATCTAGTGATTAGTATGAAACATCAACAAATTCAGTTAGATAATAATCCCTACTTTCGTTGCCTGACACTGAATCCTTGAAAAATCATCCCCTCTAGCTATGCACGTTGACAATTGAAACTCAATTCTATTACGTCTCTTTCTGAATTTATCACAGCAGCCATTCCACACGAAAATGGTCAAAAAGACTTTGGTTTAGACCCTACCATCTCCGATTTGGATGAAACTTTCAGAGTTTGTATGGAATATGAAAATATCTCACCCATATTTTTTTGTTTCCTTCTACCACGCCCCGACCCCCGTTAGGGAGCTAGACATTTCGTTATTTTAAAATAAAATGCCATTTTGAAAAAATCCTATGTCGAGCACGGAGTAACTGATTTCTCTGATTCAACTGCTAAATGAAGGCATGTTTTCAAAACCTTCCTGTCATCTTAAGCGCATCAGGTCTTATTGAGGTAAGTTTTTCAGATCATCCACTGCGGTTTACTGAGTTTCTAAGTTACTCAATAAGAATATGTGCGTGCAAACCCCAAAATCCAGGTATCGGATCTATAGGCTAGGTATGTACATTTAAGTCTGCAGGAATTAAAACCATATCCTGTCACTTAAATCACAAAGTTTCCTTCATTATTGCTTTAACCCTCAAGGGAGAAATTTAGGGAAATGTTTTCTCTTCTGATCCGTAAATCGAAAAACAATCAAAACCAAATTAAATTTAAAATTTAAATTTGTATCTCAAAAATGAATACGAACACCGTCGCAATTTTTTGTACATAGATAGATAAAGCTACTAGCTTCAAAATAAAAATACAGAAAAAAAAAACAAGTAAAAAAGTTAAAGTCGGTCTAAGATGAATTCTTTTGATGCCGTAGATGAATGCCCATAGGTAATTTCGCATGGTCACCAATCTGTGCAAGTTTGATTTTTGAATTGGTTTTTAGACGGGTTCGTCGGACAGTAAAAATGATTATAAAACCAATTTCATATTCTGAAGAAATTGTCAGTACAATAAAAATGTCTACAGTATACGTAAAAAACAAAAAGATTTTGTATTGCAACACCAAGAAGGGGCTGCCGATTTAGTCCATTTTGAAAGCTTTATTTACATCAAAACACCGTGTAAAAAATATCAGCTCTCTACGTCCACGCGATCTCAGTGTTATATATTATTTGTACCTGGGGTTCACTCAGCAGAATGCGATCACTGCGACTCGCTACATAGCAGCTATCCAAAAGTTATCAAAAAACTTTTTCACTTTTCTTTTTTTTATTTCCTATTTCACAATTCTAACTTTAGTAAGCTTACTTCCTTACTTCGAAAATATTTGCATAACTTCAATTTGCTTAGCGATCATTTTAGAGATCCTTGCGCAATTTCAAGTTCGTTATCGATCTTATTAGAGATACTTGAACAATTCCCCCTTAGAGTTAACTTTATTTTTAAGACAAAAGAAAAACAAGCCATAACCGAAACTTCCATTATTTCTCAGAGAACCTTTTCATACCCTAGAGGAAATCATAGGGTATTCTAAGTTTGTCATTCCGTTTGTAACACCTAGAAAAAAATTATGGTAGAGCAAAATGGATTGAACACGCACGTATATTAAAAGTTATTTTGGTTTTTGTATATCCGTCGGTCCGTCTGTCCATCAGGTCGTCTATCCGTCCGTCCGTCATCACGATAACTCGAGAACGCATGTACTTAGAGAGGTGAAAGTTCGCAGATGGGCTTTAAAATCAAGTCTAGTTAAGTTCGAAAACGGGATAATTCCGGTCACTTCGTAGGGTTGCCATACAAAAACTTCGTTTTTCACTATATATTCGGACATTGCCTCAGAACATGTCAATGTAGAGAGCTAACATTTTCTACAGGATGTTTTTATAAAAATAGGAAATATAATTTCAAAAATGAACTAAATCGGGCAACCCCTTCTTGGTGTTGCCATATAAAAAATTAGGATTTTTACATATATTGTGAAAACGATCAGTCCTAGACATTTTGATTGTACAGAAAAGTTCTTCCGAATATGAAATCCTATGAAATTGGTTACAATCATTTTTACTGTCCGACGAACCGTTCTAGAAATATATGTGAAAAACCAGTTCAATGATCAAACTTGAACTGATTGATGACCATACGAAAATACATACATACATAGTATAAAATCGACACTTGATCTCCGAAGTACGAGTATATCAACATTTTTAAATTCACGTCAACCCGTGGCCGTGCCTAACAGTGAACAGTCTTGCCCCAGTACCTTCCATGAAAAACTTCTTCCACGTACCTCAATATTCTTCCTGTCTTTTTGTATTAAGGAAAGGACATAATATTCACAGCACACCATCACCGTACCTATCCTTAATTGCCGGCACTCAACCTATAGCTATCATAAATACGAGTTGCACTCTCATCGTCATTTAAATTCTAGGAGTTGTTTTTCATTTTCAAGGCCTTTCTGGCAGGTACGTATACTCACATCCACGGGAAGACAACCCGTCTTAACATGATTATTAAGGTGAACCACTGACATATATAATATGGACTGCTTAACTTTCTATTTCATGTGGGCTCAATTGCTTGTGTCAATAAAAGTTCTTACGCCGGTGCCAACATTGAAAAAATCATTGGCGGGAAGTTGCGAAACTAAGCGCGCAGCTCGAAAAGTGATTATAATAAAAAATTTCGACTTCTGCTTCATATCTTATGAATATATTGTCTTTTGTAAAACAATTTTATCAGTAATAACTCTATATAATTAATTTAAAAACATTTTTTCCGACAGACCCACTTATTTATTTATTGTTTACAGTTCTCCTCAGTTGGTACTTGGTGCTTAGACCGAAAGAGTCAACAATATAAAAGTGAGCCCACTTTTTGCAGTGCATTTCCATTAACGTAGTCAGTCCATATTATATATGTCAGTGAGGTGAACACAGGGTAGGCATTTCCCTGTTTACGTTCGCTACAAAAGGGTAATATAAGAATTGGTTCAGATTTTTTACTTGTTTTTTTTTCAGTTACCGTTTTGGTGCGACCACTCCTACCGATATCTTTTTTCCAACTCTCGAGACTCGAATTTTTCTAATTTTCTAATTAACAAGTCTCTTCGTTAAGGGCATGCTTAATTAGCATTTCCTGCCCCGAAAATATTATTTGCGCTGGACATGTTTGAACATGTCCAGAAATATCGCGACGGACGATGGCTTAAATTTGACACTTCTATAAATATTGCGCTATCGTCTTGCTTTTTGGTGCCTACTTTGTTGTACCCACAATGTATGCAATGTACGTACATACATATTGTGTTTTTGACAAATCTTACTGAAGCTAAGACTTATCTCGGGGATTTTTCTATTTTTGAGGCCATTCCCTTTAACTCGTACACGAATTTGTCTGTCTATTTATTTATATATTTCTTTTTTACTATTTTCGACACTCTCGTAGACCCACTTTTCGTCATCACAGCGAGCTGAAACTTGGCACACAGGTTCATGTCGTGTGACAATTGAATCTATCAAAATTTAAACCGGAAATTTCTATATAAAACCCGGAAAATTGGGAAAAATCATTTGAAAATTTGGTACAAATTTGATTAGTGATAAATCCGTTTCAGGTAAAATGCAGAGTTTTCCGATTTTTCTGAAAACATTTTTAGGAATTTTCTGATTTTTCCGAAAAAAGTTTTCTCAATTATGCAGGATCAAGTTCCCTATCAACTGACACTATTACTTTCTCTCCGACAATGGTGAAAACTTGCAGAAAAAATCGAGGAAAATTCATGTAAAACGCTTTTCCGGAATTTTTCAGACCAAGGAAGCGTTTGAGCGTTTTGCAACCTAAGACAAAGTTGTAGAGCGAAATGAGTTGCATAAAGTTGCTTTTGTGGAAAACTCCGTGGAAAACCCGGAAAAGCGGGAAAATCATCGGACAAATTTCCATCGATATGATTAGTGATAAATCTGTTTCAGGAAAAATGCAGAATTTTCCAATTTTTCTGGAAAATTTTCCGAAAATTTCCGGAATTTTCCGACAAAAAAGTTTTATAAGCTATGCGGAATCATTTTTTTCCGTCCTACTAGCATCAATACTTTATCTTCAACAATCATGAAAACTTGCATGAAAAATCGAGGAAAATTCAAGTAAATTTTTAAAAAAAATTCATAGTAATAGGAAAAGTCTGTGGAAAACATGGAAAATCGGGAAAATTCATGTTATATGGGATCAAGTTGGAATACAGCTAAAAAGCGCTGTTTAAAACATAATTTGAATTTCAGAAAACCGTTGCAGTACCTACTTCAACGATTTCATACTCGAAAAATTTT